>JAJMHH010000026.1:98095-123781 GCA_030582955.1 Osmozyma tolerans
TTTTTTTTTTTTTTTTTTTTTCCTGGTTTTTGAAGATTAAGAGTTATTTGACTTATTTTAATGGCAGACTTTCGGCGCTACCGTTTATGAACGACCTGTGGGTTGGAACTGATGATTGGTGATTATGAAGACTTCCCAGCTCTTATTTTCAATGATGAACCTCCACTTTGTGAAAATCCAAAGTTTGACTAGCAAAGCAAAAGCAAAAACCTAATAAATCCAAAAGTACATATAATTTCGGCAAGCTGACTATTGGAAATGGCGATGACCTGATCTGTCCGAATTTGCCCAGAATAGCAAGAGCGAAAGAAACACATTGGAAAAAAGACAGAATAAGGGAAAGAAAGACATAGGAAAAAGACAGAAACACGGAAAGAGAGTAAATGAAAGAATTCTCTTTACAAATACTCGCAAAACAAGGAATGTCTGGAGAGGGAATTGTTCAATAACTACTATTATGGAAAATGAGCTATATGCAGTACGCAGCTTATCATCGCCTACTATAGCGATGTTTGTGGTCTGCGGAGAACTAGACATCAACAGGTTCTTCTTTTCCCACTTTTGCTATTCCACAAATATAACTACAATGAAAAGACCTAGCACAGATACTCCAAGTTCAAAGCGAAGCAAACTGGAGGTCCAGCAAACACTATATTTGAAGAATTTAAATGATAAGGTCAATAAGGGCCTTCTTAAACATATCATTTACGTGTTATTCTCAACTTATGGGGATGTTGTGGCTATTCTTATGCCACCTCATTTAAGAGGCCAAGCTCACGTTATTCTAGACTCTAAGGTGCTGGCAAATAGTGCATTGAGAGCTCTACAAAAGACTTCAATATTTGGGAAGGAACTTCACATTGATTATGCCAAAAAAAAGACTCATTTTGTTGATGAGTTGGAAAAGGATGCCGCATTATAAGGTAAAGGCATTATTTCATTGATAATGCTGCTTCAAGACTGTTCATGACGCAATCGGGAACTCCTGCTTTCCCTAAAGAAGTTCCTCCAATGGTGACTTTGCCGGTACTTTGTTGATGGACCTCTTTTTGAACGAGTGCAAGGTTATCAAGAAATCCAACGTTATATTGAGGGATGCAGTTTTCATGAAGATTAAAGGAAATGAGCAAATCATCTTGGTCCAAGTCGATAGGCTGACCATGTTGAATGTTTTCGTCACGAACTTTGATGTTGTATCTTGACAAGTCCACGTTGAGAACCAGCTGCAACACTTTTTTCGTGATTTTGACATTGACTTCATTAGACGGAACTCCCCGACTAGTGAAATAGTGTCCTCCGAACATCATTGTGATTTTTTGATATGGTACTTTTGGCAAGGTTTTCCCGTTAAAGAAGCTCATTGCATCAGATTCACAATCGGAGTCGAAAATAATACCCAAAAGCGATTCCGGGTTCTTATTACGGATTGGCACTAGCAAACCAAAACCATTCTTGCCTTCTGGAATCAACCCTCCTTTCGGCGCATAAACGTTGGCAAGGAAAATGGACGAATGCTCAAATCTCGAAAAAAGTTCCCTCACTGAAGAATCGGGGATAATCCTCTCAAGAGTATGTGTGCTCAGGGTGTACCTTATGTGATTGAAGGTTTCCGTGGTGTTGTTGCTTGTGATAGAGCCGTTAAGGTCTAAGCTGGTGACATTCGAGTTGTACTTGATGACGACATTGGGCTGGGTTTGCAAATACCTTGCCATAGCCAATGGAAATGTTTGAAGGCCATCGTGGAGTCTGAGAATGGGGTACTGCTTGAGTTTCTTGGATAACAAGTCCAAGGAGGCATCTGGGGATAAAAGAGTCTCGTACAGCTTCAAGGAAGCAGATAATTGTGGTTTATGTTTTTTGGAGAAGATACCCAGAAAAACGCCTTTTATAATAGACCCATGATTTTGTTCCAACTCCAATAACCGTGGAAGTGTGGCCTTGACGCTCAATTTGGACACATCTCCACTATAAATGCCGTGCATCACAGCAGACAAGATATTGTCAGCCAAAGCTGGCGAACCGAACCTCCGAGAAAAGAAGGAACGGATAGACTCATCGGAAGGTTTTTCCGAAGGAACAGGAGCCTTGATGAAGGGTTCTTTAAGGACACACTTTACTACGCCGTCGGTGATGTCGCTAGTGAGAAACTTAGCAAATGAAGCAAAAGAGCTAGGAACTTGAACCATGTTCCCCGCTACATCAAGAAGCCATTTCCGATTGGCCACCGATGACGCTTTCATGACCTCTACCTGGTCACCAAGACCTAATTGACGGAGGATATCCACAATTAAGAGAGTTCCATCGCTAACTCCTCTTAGCGTTCTTGGACCTTTTTCTAGGAGAATGTCTGGAACTTGAGGGTTTGTTGATTTGAGACGATCGGTTTTGATCCATCCACCAGGAGCAGAGTTTTTTTCAAAGATGGTGAATTGGATATCGGGCCGGAGTCTCAGCAAGAAGTAGGTGAAAGAAAGGCCGGAGATTCCCCCTCCGATCACACCAACTTTTGCATTTCGAGCTAGAGACATTGAAGATTTTGGGCAAGGAACACTGGTAAGATGGAGGAGAACACTGTCAAGATGGAGAAGAACACAAGCCCCACACTAAACGATCTCATATGATGCGTTATCGTATGGAGGGAGTATATGCAGGATTACGAAATGTATATAATAAATATGAAGTGATGAGTAAAAATGAAGCCATGAGTGAATGACAAGACTTAGTATGGATGGTAGAAATCCTGCACTTGTTGGCCTTCAGTTAAAGTCTGGGTCAGCATCTTGGCCAAATTATTCTGAGGTCTCCTTGAGTTTGCATTCACATTATCTGTGCTAGCATTTTGAAGCAATGGAAGTTTCTGATCAAACGGCGTATCTTGAGTGAATATGCTCTCTGTGCCATCATTTGCATCTCGTGTAGAGTTTTCCCTTATACTGGGCAGATGTTCGTTTTGTATAGTAGGAGGCCGATCACGTGATATCTCATTAAGAGACAGGTCCAGTGAAGATGAAGACGATGCTGACGATCCTGCTGATGACGACGAATCCATGCTTGTTGTATCTGACGGTGCAAGGGGATCGGTGTTCTCTGGAGCAGTAGCGTTTTCTGGAACTTGAAGGGCAGCAGCAGAGGAATTTGGTGGTGGAGGTGGGGCAAAAGAATTCTCAAGAGCGTTTCTCAAAGAGGATTGTTTTCTAGCTCCGCCTGCTTGTGCCCCTACTGACTGCGGGGCATTGGCATCTACCACCAAATCGTCAATGTTCAATGGTGGAATGTAGTCATCTGGGGTATTTTCATATGCAGGAGCAGGGTCAGAACAAGAGATGGAATTAGCACGGCTCAATGGGTCCTCAGCCACAGAGAATGACCGCATGCGTGGAGAAGCAGTGGCAGAGATGGCTTCTTCGAATGTTGGTAATTCGTCGTCAACTTCTGGATCTAGACGTCTTATAGAAACACCGTTGTTGTTGTAGGATGGGGTGCGGAAAGTTACGCCTCTTTCGGAAGGTGGAGGCGGAGATAATGCCGTGTGGTGGTTGATTTCGTCGTATTGGGGCAATTGAATAGAATCTTCGTTGCATTTGGCACTTAGGAGAACCACCGGTGTGTCCACAACAACCTCGTAGTGGTGCATTCTGTTGTTGTCCTTTGGATCTGGCTTTGAGATCCGGAAACAAACCTGAAGTCTGTGGTTGATCTGGATATGTCTGAAGTTGGAGTCTGGCGCCAATGCTTTCGACACAGTAGTATATCCTTGCTGGATATTTTCCTGAGGACCACGAGCAGTATCACTCATAAGAGCAGAAGAGTCTAGCTTCAACTCATTTTCGTCCACATCATCACCTGCCCAAGGACCTTCATTATGAGGATTAGCAATATAAGTCTCTAGAGACCCGATCAACGGAGAAGATGGACACATTGGGTTACTCAGGATTGAATCACGATGAGCGCTAAGAGACCGACGCAGCTTTGCTGGAGCATTGCCATCACCACCACCGCTCCCATTAGTACCATTAACGTTTGGCTCATCCACACTGGAGGTCATAATCACTTTATCGTTTCTTGTAGTCAAAAATGGAAGGGCAATGTTGATATCCAAAGGAGAAGTGACCATGGTAGAACGGGCAGGCTTAGAAAGGGGATCAGCAGAGGCAGGATCATCTTTTGGCTCATAACATGAGAAAAGCAAGTTATTATCAGGACATTTGATAACCTCCTCTTTGTAAGGCTCAGCCACAGTGGAGTAGGAGGACTTGTGACGGGTCTTGAGCTCACACACATGAACAACACGTTCTCTGGTTTTGTTATCGGAAGCATTACGTAACAAATAAGGATCATCATCGTCATATTCGTATTCATGACGTAGATCCTTAGAAACGTAGGTGATACGCTCAAGAACGTTAAACTTGATGCGTTTGAGAATGACATCCTTCACAAGAGGCACCAACTTGACATTGATGGTATGCTCGGAGCCCAAGGCCACATATTTACGCGGGAAAGTGATGACGTACTGGAGAGCATCGTTCCACACACGATTAACGTAGATTGGTTTATCGGCAATGGAATTAGCCAAAGAAGGCGGCGTACGTACCATGGGGAGGTTATAATGGGAGTTGATCTTGGTACGACGATTGAGCTTTTCGCTGCATTTGATCATGCTAACGGATAAGCGGTGGGCAAGCGAACCGTTGATGGAGGTAACGGTAGCGGGCATATGAGGCGGAAGCACTAGGGGAAGCAAGAAAACGTAGAGTCCTGGTTTGTAAGTTTCAAACAGGGCAGATGAGGATGTAAGCGAGGAGGCGTCAGAAGCTGCGGTGTGGGAGTGGGAGAAAGAGGTGTCGAAGGGTAGCGATGGACCTTTACGACGAGGAGGGTCAGAATTTGCAGAGGAGGCCAAATCTTGGACGCTTTTAAGACGATAAGCCTTTGTTCGGCGGGCAAGATCATTCTGGTCGATTTTCTTGGACTTTGTATCGCTGGAATTTTGGGTATTTATGTAGAAATCAGGGTTTGAAAGGGAACATTGCCAATCGAAGGAGCCAATTTTGAACTTCTCCTTATGGTGGGACCGATTATGGATATCACTAAGAGGCCATAAGATTTGCACACAAGACAGGAAGTCGATATGAAGATCACGAATGGCGGATTCTTTGGAGAGCTCGATTATGACGGCAAATACGTGGGGGATCGGAGTGTCGGAGTCGATTTTCGTGCACAAGTAATTTGGGGAGCGGGCAGCATGGATATGGGAGGAAGCAGAGGAGCTAGAATCAGAGACGGATTCTTCAGAGGGGTCAGCGCGAAGGGCGATATCACGAGCAGTAGCAGAGTCACGGTGGCCACTAGCAGAGATGGTAGGGTCAGCGGAAGCTTCCAAGATTTCAGCACCGCCGTTTTCAACATCGGCATAAGTGAAACTGGCAGACATTGAAGAGGCCAAGTAGATGCAATCGTTTGAATTTGCCACGGAAACACGAATAGATTTGGAGGGAGAGCCGGAGGAGGCAGATTTAGGAGTTTTCAACGGGAAAGGGAGCTGGAGACCCAAATCACCAAGTAATTGATGAAGTTTCTTATCGATCACGTGAGAAGTTTCTTGTTTGACAAGTTGGCGAGCTTGTTTTTTCGATACTGATCTTGAGCGTTGATTTGGGTCATTTGCCGCTGTTAACGAGTGGGCTCGAAGACGAGAATGAGGGGTAGAATCATCATGGATTATAATGACAGGATTTGTGGATATTGAAGATCTTGGATTTGACGGTGATAGCGATAATGAACGATCAAAAGCAGCAGGTTCAGAAGAACGCCTTCCTACTTTATTTTTGATTTTTTCCAATGTTGAGTGCATGATTTTTGGGAAGTATTTTTTTTTTTTTTTTTTTTCTGGGGATTGGTGTTATATAAATTGGGCGGCTGGTTTCGCGGGGGACGATCAAACGATAAGATACGCAGCAAGTGAGAATGAGAATTCCATAATTCGTAAGAATTATGGAAATTCGAAAAAAATATATAAAGTATACTATACTATATTTCTTTACTACCATACTATACTATAATTCTATACTATACCATACTATACTATACTATACTATACTATAATCATATATATATAAATATATATATATGTATATATATATATATATATATATATGACAATGTGCAAACCACCCCAGATTAGTAAGTATCACACCATCATGTCCGGCACACCGGCACCAGGACGGGTGAAACAGGTATCTACAAACAGACCTTTTTGCATCAAAACAGTAAGTGCACGTGGAAGAACTTCAACTTGAAGAGGCTCAAATGGAAAATTCTCACCATCAACTGAAATATAATGCCCCTCCAGTGACACCCGTGGCACTAATCGATAAGCAGAGATTTTGGCATGGTGCACGTGACTAGAATGCACGTGCGCTCCTGAATCAATACTAGTTAGTAAGCGGACAAACTCCAAGAACGGCGTGGAGGTATCTGTGAGCACTAAATCCATGAACCCGTCGTTGGGAAGTGCTGCTGGGAAGAACTGTGCATCACTCAGCATGTATGGGAGATTTCCCACGTAGAAAATGTTCATGTGTTGTGTGATTCTTTCTGGAACTTGCACCCAATCTTTTGGAACAGGCACATCAAGAGATGGGCCACACGTTTCAAACGATATCTTTGTCCCCGTGTCAACTGCACCTCCCCCATCCTGGATCCGGTCAAAATGCTCCCGGACTTCCGCTCCTCGTGCTTCATATTTCACCCAGAGATCACATGGATAACTTGCTTTTGTCATCATTTTCCCAGCAACCCCAAGCTCAAAGCGAACTGGCCCCATCCACCGAAGATGTTCTGTACCAATATCCGAATCTGCAATTGCTCCATAAGTCTGGGAAAGAAAACTCAATCTTGTACCTCTTCCCTTCTGTGTAACTGCCATGACATCCATTCTTGTCCTTTGTGCTTTGAGCATCATGAATGTGGCAGTAGCAGCATCATTGGTGCCATGTGTACTAAGCGAAAGAGCGTTTCCTGATCCACACGGAAGTTGAGTCACTGCAACATGTTCAAAAAATCCTCGTCCCTTATCTTCCCGCTGGTAAGCTCCGTTTATCACTTCATGAGGAATACCATCTCCAGAACAACATGCAACCACATCATACTTTTCTGCATTCAACGTCCTTCCTAATTCCACTCCATGTTGTGCTCTTTCCGTCTCAACAATATCAACTCGTGCTTGTGCCGCTGTCAAAACTGGCATGATCTGTTCTCGAAGAAATTCTCCCGCTTTTCCTTGTCCTCCATGTGGATTCACAATCACAAGAACCGACGGTGCTATAGTACAATCTTGATATGCTTGATTTACCACATATTCACTGATATTCTCATCTCCGCGAATGCCGGCTACTTCCACATGTAACCTCCTGATCTCTACCGTCTTTTTGCGTTTCTCAACATAAACAACCTCAATCACATTATCGTGATTTGTGCTATTGGCCCATAAAACATGGAAAAACGGTATAAAATTTCGGGGGTGCTGCTCACGCTCGCTATCTCCAAAACAATACCATACACTATCATCTTGTTCAAATGCTGCTAATTGTTCACTAAGTTGAATGCCCGATTCATTAATTCGTCCATGGTAAATATTACTCCGAAGAAGTCTCTCCAGTGATTCTGTTCTTTCTATACTCATTCTTTGCTTTCTATAATCTGTAGTTCTTGGCTTATCTTTTTTTTTTTTTTTTTGCTTCGCGCCTTTACCTTCTGGGGCCAGATTCTCTCCGCGTTTTATGCATCGCGTTTATAGTCACCTGAAGATCACCTGAAGATCAACTGAAGATCACGTGCTGTAAGGCACGTGATCTGAACGCGCTTACAACACCTACTACACCGCCCCTTCACCTACTCTCATTCAACCACCGTTTTCAACGGTGATTTCATGGAATACTTACAACCACCATTTTCAACGGTGATTTCATGGAATACTTACAACCACCGTTCAACGGTGATTTCATTCTTCAATCATTGCTGTATTACCACCTTTAAAGGTGACATAATATTTATTCACTAATCCTCGGCCAAGTCTTCCCCGCTCAACGTGAACGGCTTGGGCACTGGTGCCTCCGTCATGTTCAACTGCCTCACAGTCTTGATGATCTCCACCGGCTCCTCCGGCTTTGTGTCCCGCAAAACAATAATTCCACCCGATCCTCTGTACCTTCTGATGGGCACAAATCTGTCATCTTTAATAAATGAAACAAATCCCGCCTGTGCTGGCATCACACGTGACAAGTTGCTGATCTGGTATGGCGTCTTTTGGTACCGTATGCTCACAACCTCATTAGCTGCCCCTTGTGGTTTATCTTCTTCCTTCTTTTCTTCATTCTCCTCTGCTTTTTCCTCCTTCTTCTCCTCCTTTTTGACATCTTCCTTCTTCACCTCCAGCTTCACGTCATCCACCTCCATGTCATCACCTTTATCGCCCTCCTTCTTTGCTTGTTGCTTCTTAGCTCTAGCCTTGGCCTTGGCTGTAGTCGACAAAACCGCCTTGGCAACCTTGTCTGACTGCTTTTCCTTCGCCTCTTCTACCTTTGCAGGGTACTGGAAGTATTCAGGCGAGCTGTGCACATTCAATTCAAACTGAGGCACCTTCAAATCCTCTTTCACTCCGATTATAGCTGTAGGGGAGAACGAAAGCGACAAGAAATGCGCAAGTGGGAACCAGAACCACGATTGGGCAAACACGGCGAGCCCAACAATGGCTTTAACATTCAACGTATTGGTGTTGGAGTTTTCCAAATTGATAGTCACGTTTCTTCCTCCGGCATCAATGATACCTTGAGCCAATGCAGCTCCGAATTTGGCTAACGCATCCTCGTGCTTGTTCTTGATCGTGTCTGCATAGAGCTTGGTGAAGTCCTTTACCTTTGGATAAATGTTTTCATTCTGTTGAATCATGATCATGGCTGATGCTTGCAAAGCCCCTTGTCTGACAAAGTCGACTGCATCTCTTGTCAAGGGCTCAATGACATCAATAGCTGCCGGAAGAGCTCTGCCAGCGCAGGCAATACCGAGTGCCAAAGCAGTACCGTATCTCACATGTGGGTTATGAGACTGTGATAATAGCTCCACAATTTGAGGTGCTGCGTGGTAGTCACGGATCAACAAGAATCCCAAACCAGTGACGGCAGCTCTTCTCACATCATCCGAAGGGTCAGACACGGCATAATGCAAGAGCTTCTTGATAGCAGCATTGTTGCCCGTGCCAGCGTAAGCCAAAGCAATGGTGAAAGCACCGCCATATCTCAAGATAGCAGCCTCTTGGTCGAAGAGCTTCTCAATGGTGGGCAATGCCTTATCCTCCTGGCCGTAGTTGAGTAAAGCAATACCAATGGCAAGTCCACGGACGATGTTCTCATGCTGTGTTTCCAAAGCATACGTGAGCATGTCGTTGATGGCCTCGGCGTTTCCAGAACCCAACATGACCAAACCCATGGCCAAACCGGCAGCTTGGCCCGAGATGGCAGAGTCAGAGTACAACACAACCTTCAAGGCTTCGTAGAGGCTTTCGTCGTTAGAAGCCATGCCGGCAACACCACTTCCGAGACAAGCACCGTGCAACATGACGTCAGATTCATGGCTATCAGCAGAGTTGCCGTGTTCGTCAATGAACAGCTTCAAGTAGCCGATAGTTTCTCTACCGTGACCGGCAAAGATCAACCCCAAGGCGAACAAAGAGCCACCTTTAGTGTAAGAAGCACCAGTGGAACCTGGCAAGTAGGGTTTCAAGATGTTGCGACCCTGTGACAAATTGCCTTTGTGGATAACACCCAAGGCGGCGGTGGCAGAGAATTTAGACCAGTTTGTGGCCTTGCCAAGCCATTCCAAATTCTTTCTAAAGAAAGAATCGTCAGTGGTACCCATATGGAAGAAGGCATTGGCAAAGGTCACAGCTGAGTGGAATATGGAGTTTCTTCCTTCTAAGAGATTCTTGGTTTTGTTAAGAGTGGTGAGGTCGATGTTCTTGTTCTTGAACAAGAAGGTGATGTCGAAATCGCAAGTGGGCACACCGGACAAGATATGTAGTAATCTGGCCTGCACAGGCTCGGAGGGACCAAAGGATTCGTCGGAAGATAAGTCTTGGGCAACACTCTGGATGAGTTCCTGGGAGGCAGAGCTAACGAGGTCAAAAGCCCCCTGGAAAGCGACCAAATGCTCATTTCTAGAGAGAAGCTGCTTGAACACCTGGGTGGCCAACTTCGAGTCATTGAGCTGAACAATCACCTTAAACACGGTGAAGAAGTCCTGGTTATTTTTCAAAGAGAACAATAAGTCGATCAAGGCATTCAACAAGTCGGTTCTGAAGATGGCGTTGGACACGACAGAGTTTGCGCAAACGAGGGCATAGTTGATCAAGGACAAGCCGGCATCTTCGTCACGAGCAATCTCTTCGGTAATGATGTTGCGGATAGCGTCTAATCTGAAAGACTCCAAGCAAATGCCCAAAGCAAGCTTTGGTTCATGAGCAGCCACACATTTTGCCACCATCTTCTCGAAGATCAAAGTAAGCTGAGGGTTCGCAGGGACATCTTCACCCAAGTAGCGACGCTGGGACTCCTTAGAGTAGATATTGATGCATTGGGACACGATGGTTTCAATGTATTGGGATTTTTCATCAAAGTTAAAGTCACTGCCGGCACGAAGGCCATACTTGACGGAGGCGTCGTAATCACCCAAGTTATAGTAGACCTTGGAAACAACAAGAGCAGCCAAATTGCGCTTGTCGAACAGGGAATCTTCGTAAAGATCCTCCAAGTCCTGAAGATTGTTGGCGATTTCGGCCCATAGCTGGTCGACAACTTCGTTTAACGATGTCAAGGCGTACAGTTTTAAGGAATTGTCTTGCTCAGCGAGCAAGGCCAAATATGGCGCAGCGGTTACCAACGCCATAATATTGGAGATGATAAGATTGTGTGGTGGGATTGGATGAAAAGGTGGCGGATAAACCTTGAAAGTAGGATTTATCGTGTTAGGTAGTCAGGCGGCCAAATGGCAATCGCCACCTTTACCTGCGCACGACTTTTGTATATGCAGGTTGTGGTATTATAGAAGATTTGGGAGAATTATAGTGGGAAAATTGAAGAGAAAACACCATGGAAAAGATACTTAGACGAATATTGGATAATTTTAGGAATATTCTCTAAGATTATCTATTAAAAATATTTATATTAAAAAGATACTAGGATAATTATACTAGTATAATTATACAAAGAATTATATTATCAGGAAGAATATACTAGGATACTGTAGGAAGATTTCATTACTGGTAATAATTATGCTAAGATGATCTCTAAGACAATATTTATTCTGAGAACATTATACTAGGAAGATTTTATACTGGGAATACTTATACTACTTATACTAGAAATTTACACTAGAAATTCACAGAAATAAGTATACTATTATACTAGAAATAATTATACTAGGAAATATAATCTACTACGATAATTATTTAGAAACAAATCAAAAATGTTTATCATACTGATAGGAAATCATTTTAAGAATAATTATACTAGGAGTTAATTATACTAGGAACAATTATACTAGGAGTAATTATACTAGGTATACTCATACTAGGAATACTCATACTAGAATATATTAATACGATAATTTTTATTTTAAAAACGGTATTATAGGATGAGGAATATTATATTAGAAATATTGTTACAAGAAAGATTATTAATAGTAGTAATACTTACACTAGGATTTATATTAAAAGTAACAATAATTATAGTAGGATATCTATGAAGAATACTTAGACTAAGAAGGATTATACTAAGTGATGTACTAAAAACTTTTTTATGAATATATATGATGGGATGGATATTTTTACAAAAAATGATCACTGAAATATGATTGAAGAATAATACTAGGATAATATACTAGGATAATATACTAGGATAATATACTAGGATAATATACTAGGATAATATACTAGGATAATATACTAGAAGAACTATACTGGAAGAAAAAATGAACTACGAAAAATTATAACAATTGTCGCAGAAATAAAGATAATAAGAGAAATGTAACAGGGACAATTTTACAAGGAATTTTCATACTAGAAATGCTCATATTAAGCAAAATATATTAGGATGTATATTTATACTAGTATGAATGTACTAGAAGAAACATCTTAACTAGTATATTACTAGGACAATTTATACTAGGGAGAATAACTAGACCAGGATAATTATACTAGGAAAATACTTATACTAGCAATAATTGTACTAGTATAATTATGGAATTATATAATGAACAGGATTAATAAACTAGGAATACTTATCATATAGGAAGAATTATCTAGGAATAATTATAATAGGAGTAGGAATACTCATTCTAGATAGCATGTTAAGGTAGGATAATTATGTTAGAAGCAATTATTATAGAATAAATAACATAGAGGGATATTTATATTAGGAATATTGATCTAAGAATATTGATCTAAGAATATTGATCTAAGAATATTAATAGTAGGATAATTACTAGAATATATATACTGTGAAGAACATTAATACCAATAGTATTATACTAGAGGATTATACTAGAGGATTATACGGGAATGATTATAATAAGGAAGATTAATCTAGTAGGAGAATATTTATAGTTGAAGAATAAAATATTAGGATAAATTATAAAGAATGATTTTGCTAAGATAATTACGATAAGAATATTACTCCTATTACTTTTACTAGAAGTATAAAAGAAGTAAATTATAATAGGAATAAATATACCAAGAATTATAATATAATTGTAATATAAAGAATATCTAGACTAGGACTTAGGTCTTTACGAATAATCTACTAAAAACATTTATACTAGGAGAATTACAATGAGAAAAGTATATACTAGCATAATTAGAATAAATACTAGGAATATTATACTAAGAATAATTCGACTAGGATAATTATACTAAATTCAAATTAAAACTAATAATGATTTTACTAAAAATAATTATAGTAAATATATCATACTATGGAGACTCATACTAGAATAACTATACTACAATATATACTACAATATTTATACTACAATAGTACTGACTAATTATACTACAATATTTATACAACAATATTTATACTACAATATTTATACTACAATATTTATACTATAATATTTATACTACAATATTTATACTATAATATTTATACTAGAATAAGTTGACTGTGAAATAGAATTCCACTAGAAGAATAATTCTAAGATTATTTATACTAGGAAGGATTTCATTAGGAATAATCGGGGATGAAAACTTAGATTAGGAAGATAACCATACTAGGAAATTTTATAGAATTCTACTAGGAACAATATTAATAGTAGGATTAATTATACTAGAGCAACTAATGTAGTAAGAATCCTCCGACTAGGAAGAACAATATTGCTGATAATAATTATACTACAAGTAGATTATACTAAGAATTACTTTAGTAGTACGAATATTCATACTAGGATGGATGTTTCTACCAAAAATGTTATACTAAGAATGCTATAATAAGAATGTTATAATATGAATAATTATACTAGTATAATATTCACACTTGAAATAATCATAGTAGGATATATACCAGACTTGTATTAAGATGAATATTTATTTAGAGGAACATTTACATTCGGAATATGTATACTAAGAAGAATTACACTATGAACAATTATACTATGAATAAATATACGAGATCTGATTTTACTAAGAATATTTATACTAAGTACACACTAGAAATATTCAAAGTAGTTAAATATACTAGAGAGATCCTAAATAGAATAATTAAGAAATTTAATTAAAATGGGAATAATTATACCAGGAAGAATTGAAGTTTCGATATGGGAAGATTTGATATTGAGGTGCTCACTACATTTTTCATGATTTCATTATAATCTTTGGAAACATGGTCTATAAATTCTAATATATGGCTTCTGCCCATGATTCTTGAATTATGTTTATGAAATATATGTAGTTATGTTATGAATCAACCTTACCATTAATAGTGGTGGGTGTGAGTCATGGAACCGTTGATTATGTAATCCTATTATTGATTGTGTTATCACTCTCAGCTCTCCCTTAATGTATGTTACTGATTATGTAATCACTCTCATTATTTCCATTAACGTATAATTGTTGATTATGTAATCACTCTTATTATCTCCATTGATGTAGATATTGATTACATAATCATTGATACATATGTTCAACATTTATCGGATTCCTCGTATCTCATTTTTTGTACAAATTCCTTTACAGTTCTATAAATTTCTAATTTGTACCTTTGTCCTCTAACTCTTAGTAATTTCCTTTATATACAACTGATTATGGCTCTACTCTATCATAGACTCCTAGAATCCACATCTACAGACTCTCGTATACAGTACATAATAGATAAGAGACGCCACAGTATGACGAAAATTATCTATACAACATTTTTTTGTAAAAATGACGATTGAATATTTCGAAAAAGAAGAACAATTTGATAAAATTTCCCACTCTAAACCATTAGCAGTGGTTTCATTTTCTGCTTCGTGGTGTCCTCCATGCCGAGCCGTTGGGCCTTATTTTGAGCAGTATTCGGAAGAATTTGAAAATGCCCATTTTTACAAGATCCAATTGGGCGATGAAGACGAACCGGAAAAAAACTGGATTTTCCAAAAAGCTGGAATTTCGAAAATCCCAACTTTTGTTTTTTATAAAAACGCCGTCCATAAGGAAACCCTTCTTTCGTCAAACCCACATGATTTAAAAGAGGCCATACTTAGACACTATTAAGCCTGCACCAGTGCACTGCACTGGTGTACTGGCGTACTGGTGTACTGGTGCAGTGCATTATTATTTGGTGTACGGATGTTACATTCTTCGTCTTTTATAATGTGGCAGTGAAGTGCAGATTTCTTGTTCTGCGGGGTTGCTATTGATATTCTTGATTATGATGTTGTGATCGGAATAAATATCCTTTGACGTGAATAGCTGCGAAATTCTGATTTCTACATTAGCAATTTTCTTCCAGTCCGCTAAATATTAACATATTTTTGAAGATTCTACGAAATCCTTTTTTAACTTTTATATTTTATCTTCATAAAATTCTCTTTTCTTTAGTCCATTTTTTTTTTTTTTTTAATTATTCCTTTTTTAATTATTCTTTCTTTTTGCCAAGATACCCAAGAAATATCCCCACCTTGCCGCGCTTTTGAAAATATTACCCATTCTACACCGTTTGCTTCAAAATCATTTCCACGAAAATCCTCCCGTGTCACCCTAAACCTCTAATTTTATTATCTCCAAAATCCCTCGACGCATCCCCTGCAATTCCAATAATAATCTTACCTAATAAATATACCGGCACGTGATCATTTGGTCCTGCACATACACCATTCTTGCACATACACCATTCTTACCCCAGAATAATCAGCAATAAACGGAACTCATCTTTTCCAGGTGGTTCTTTTCTTGGATGTATCTCCCCGCCATGCCTTGAATCTTTTCCTGTCAATAACTGTCTATAAAATCCGGGGTAATCCCCAAATTTTTCCCTTCCCAATTCTCCTTAACTCCCCCAACTTCAAATGTCCCTATCATCATCAAGTGGCGAACAAAGATTAGCCCAACGTGGTAATGCTCTCGCCCATTATACAGAAGAAGAAGCCATGGATATGGGTCGTGTTTACGCTAATCAACATGGTCTTGATGTTGAATTGTTCGCTAAAGCCGCCGCTGTGGCCCGTACTCCAGAGGAGTTTACATCTATGGATTTCCTAGATGAAGAAGAGAAGTCTCAGTTATATCGTGAAGCCACTCAACGTTGGCACATACCAAAGAAACTCGTGGGCGTAATTGCTTTGGGCTCTATGGCCGCTGCCGTTCAGGGGATGGACCAATCGGTTATCAATGGTGCTACCTTATTCTACCCTAAAGTGTTTGGAATCACCGAAATGGAAAACCCGGACTTGATGGAGGGCCTCATCAACGGTGCTCCCTACTTATGCTGCGCCATAGCCTGCTGGACGTCCCATTTCTGGAATAATCGCTTGGGCCGTAAATGGGTTATCTTCTGGACATGTCTTATTTCCGCCGTCACGTGCTTCTGGCAAGGTTTGGTCAACCTCAAATGGTATCATTTGTTCATTGCCCGCTTTGTCATGGGTGCCGGCGTGGGTATCAAGTCCGCCACTGTGCCTGCCTATGCCGCAGAAACCACCCCACATACTATCCGTGGTTCTCTTGTGATGCTCTGGCAGTTCTTCACCGCTGTGGGTATCATGCTCGGCTACGTGGCTTCACTAGCCTTTTATTACGTTCCCGATGGTGGTATCTCCGGTGGTCTCAATTGGCGTCTCATGCTTGGTTCAGCCGGCTTGCCTGCATTGATTGTGTTGTTCCAAGTGCCCTTCGTGCCCGAATCCCCCCGTTGGCTCATGGGAAAAGGAAGACATAGCGACGCGTTTGCCGCTTTATGTGAACTTCGTGTTGATAAAGTTGCCGCTGCTCGTGACTGCTTCTATCAGTCGGTGTTGTTGAGCCAGGAGGCTTCTTACGATGCTGTGCCCTTCCATACTCGTCTTTACGAGATGTTTGCCAAACGGAGAAACAGAAACGGTGCTCTTGGCGCATGGATTGTTATGTTCATGCAACAATTCTGTGGCATCAACGTTATTGCCTACTACTCCTCGTCGATTTTCATTGAGTCTGGCCTTTCTGAAATCAAGGCTATGCTTTCGTCTTGGGGCTTTGGTATGATCAACTTCTTGTTCGCCATCCCCGCATTCTACACTATCGATACTTACGGCAGACGAAAGTTGTTGCTCACCACTTTCCCCTTGATGGCTATTTTCTTGTTGGTGGCTGGTTTTGGCTTCTTCATCGACGGTGATACCAATAGCGATGGCCGTCTTGCCTGTGTCACTGTGGGAATCTACTTGTTTGCCTGCGTGTACTCCAGTGGTGAGGGTCCTGTGCCCTTTACCTACTCAGCCGAGGCGTTCCCTCTCTATATCCGTGACTTGGGAATGGGGTTTGCCACCGCCACCTGTTGGTTTTTCAACTTTGTGTTGGCCTTCACCTGGCCAAAATTGAGAAACGCATTCACTGTGACGGGGGCATTTGGTTGGTACGCAGCGTGGAACGTGGTGGGGTTTGTATTGGTGCTTCTTTTCTTGCCAGAGACAAAGGGACTCACGTTGGAGGAATTGGACAATGTGTTCAGCGTTCCTCTAAGAAAACACGCCATCTACAGAGCACGAGAACTTGTGGTTAATTTCCAACGTCACGTGTTGAGACAACTGGTGACTCCAATGCCTCCATTGTACGAGCATGAAATATCTGAGACAGTCAAGCCAGTATCTTCATGGCCAGAAAAGACCGACATTGTTCATGCCGAGAAGGTTTAGGCATCGGAACATATATTGTATTTATATATATATATATATCTATATTGATTTTTATATATATATATATATATATATATATTGTATTTATATATATACAACAAGGCTTACAGGAACGTCTATGTGCATAGGTATGTAGGATCAGTACAACAATCTGGTGGCAATCTTGTAAGGAGTCTGCTCTAGCTGCTCATACAAGGACTTGATATCGTTGATATCCACGTCGGAGATATCGGCCATCAAGTAAGCCACACCATTTCTGGAATCAGTAAATTGCTTCTCAATGTTGTGGTTGGACAAGATGTTGTTCACTGTCTTCAACACACCAGGAACGTTCTGGTGAATGTACAACACTCTAACGGCATTCTCCTGGTCCAAGTCCAAATCTCTCAAGGAGACTTCAGGGAAGTTGACTGCACCAATGGAGTTACCTTCATTGATGTACTTGGTCAAAGAGGTGCCGACTTCCACACCAATGGCCGATTGGGCCTCCTCGGTGGAACCACCAATGTGAGGAGTCAAAATGACGTTTCTCAAGGAGCACAACTCCTCAGCAAACCCATTCAAGTCCTTCGAGAACAAACCTTCGCCGTTCTTGGCTGGCTCGTGTGGGTACACGTCCAAAGCAGCACCGGCGATCTTGCCAGCCTTCATGGCCTCAATCAAAGCAGGAATATCAACAACAGTACCTCTTGAAGCGTTGATTACGTAAGCACCATCCTTCATAGCGGCAAATTGTGGAGTAGACAACAAGTTCTTAGTTTCTTCGGTGGCTGGCACGTGCAAGGTGATAAAGTCAGCTCTCAGCAACAAGTCATCCAAAGTGTCAACCTGCTTGGAGTTACCCAAGGCCATGATCATCATGACGTCGTAGTAGATGACGTTCATACCCATAGCCTCAGCCAAAACAGACAATTGGGACCCAATGTGACCGTAGCCAACAATACCCAAAGTCTTTCCTCTGATTTCCCAGCACTTAGCCGACACCTTATTCCAGGTACCGGTGTGCATCTCGATGGAACGGTCACCCAATTGTCTGGCCAAGGTGATGATCTCAGCAATGACCAATTCGGCCACCGATCTGGAGTTGGAGAAAGGAGAGTTGAAAACGGCAATACCGGACTTAGCGGCGAATTCCAAATCCACCTGGTTAGTGCCGATACAGAAGCACCCAATCAGAACCAAGTTCTTGGCGTAACTCAACACTTTATCCGTCAACTTAGTCTTGGATCTGATACCAATGGCGTGGACATCCTTAATCTTTTCAATCAATTCATCCTCGGGCAACGAAGTCTTGAAAAACTCCACCTGGTACCCTTGGTTCTTGAAGATATTGACGGCGGTGGGGTTGACATTCTCTAATAAGAGAATCTTGATGTCGCCGGTAGAAAATGGCTTGAGCGCCTTGGTTGGTTTTTGGTGGATATTAGCTTGAAGATACGATTGGGTTGGTGACGTGGAAACGGCGTTTGGGGACCCTTCAGAGAACGACATTGTTCTCTGGAAGTTTTCTGCGATATCCTGAGCGCTTGACATGTTGGGTTTGTGATTTGGGGAAGGTAGTGGTGAAAAATTGGAAAAATGATTGGTACGAATCACACAATTATACTATGAGTAACCGACGGAAAAAATCCCCATATCACGTGATGCGAGGTAATTTATTTAGTTGTTTAGATTTAAGGAAGTAGTGATCAAAAGAAGGAGGGGATTAAGTTGCGGAATTTTCTATACTGGTTTCGGTTCTTCTTTTGATCATTTGTCGGACTTTTTAATACAAAACTCCGACTTCCGGTTTCGGACCAGAGTCAAATGACTTCGTTGATGCAGGAGTATTGCACGTGACCATGATATACATATACATATATAGACATATGTATGGATAATATGAACAATTATATAGATGACAATATATAGAAATATGATATTATATAGAAATATGACAATATATCGAAATATGAAAAATATGTATATATATATTGATACTACAAGTCTATATTCAGATTCATTTATCTATACATATATATATATATATATATATATATATATATATGTATGTCTATGTGCAGACCAGATCATTGATCAACAACTCCTTCCTATGATCTCACATTGGTCTCGTCATGCGAAGTTCCCCCCGCACGCCCACAGTAGGTTGTTTTGATGGTGACCAAATACAAAAGGCTGCAGAAGCCAATGTCCGAGTGGTGTGTCGAGTTTTACCACTTCTGGCGAAATCGTCAAGATGTCAAGCTACTCAATCGCTGGTCGAATGTGTGGATAATCACACTGTTCATGTACATGGGAAAGATTCACTGAATGTGTTTACGTTTGATGGAGTGTGTGGGGAAGAATCATCACAGGAAGATGTTTATCGACAAGTGGCACATGATACAGTTGAATCATTCTTTAGTGGATTCAATGGATGTATATTAGCATACGGCCAAACAGGATCGGGGAAATCACATACAATGTTTGGAGGACCAGATGATCCTGGAGTAGTACCTCGAGTTTCTGATGGTATTTTCCACCATATTTCCCATGCATCTCCAGATGTTGACTACACAGTGAGCGTATCATTTATGGAGATCCACATGGAGAAAATGCGCGATCTTTTGGATGATAATCAAGATCATGATACCAATTCGCACCAGGAACTCTCCATTCATGAAGATACAAACTCAGGTGTTCATGTTCGCGGACTTTCGCACGCGTTTGTTACCAGTTCTGGTGAATTAAACGAAGTGGTTCGGAAAGGCACTAGTATCCGTCGAGCCACCGCTACAGCAATGAATATCCAAAGTTCACGATCCCATGCTATTCTTCGAATTTGCTTACATCAACGTATGGGGACGGGAACAGAAATCCGGTCATCGTTATTCTTGGTGGATTTGGCCGGTTCAGAAAAAGCTCATCGATCTGCTGCTGCTGGTGTGGCTCTAGATGAAGCTCGCAAGATCAACTCATCTTTAAGCACTTTGGGACTAGTGATCAACTCTCTTGCTGATCCAACTGCTTCTCACGTGCCTTACCGTGATCTGAAACTTACACGGATCCTTCAAGATTCGCTTGGTGGGAATTCCAACACTACTTTAGTGGTGACTTGTCTGCCTGCAATTGGTGATGTATCCGAAACAGTGTCTACACTTCGATTCGGTGCACGGGCCAAACGAGTCAAGAACCGCCTTCGTGCAAATACTCATCCATCGGTGGCACAACTAAAGGCACGGATTGCCGAGCTTGAGATGGCAAATGCTGATCTTCATCGTGGTTCCTCCTACCGAGGAATTTCCGGTATGACTAGTTTACTGAGTCCACGTGGTGTGACCAATTGGGACTCTACGCTTTCACTTTCGCTGGTGGATGAGCTTGCAAGAAAAGATAGCAAAATTGCTGCTCTTGAGAAGGAATTGTTGGAACTTAAAATGGCTCATTTAAAACGTGATCATGATGACGACGTGAAAGTGTTTAAATTGGAATGTGCTCTTCATGCCCTTAATGATAAGTTCAACGAGGTGGAACTTGTCAATGAGAATCTCCGCAAACATTTGCTTATTAGTGAAAAGATTATTGCATCTCGTGATGTTAAAATTAATCGTTTACGTGATTTACTTGCTGAACAACAAGGCCATGTTGATGCTGAGAGTTCACAATTTCTAGCTGAATATCGTCGTTTGCAAGAGAAACTTGCTATAAACGCTGATGGTCATGATTCCAATGGATTTGTCGAGAATCATGAAAATGAAATCTCCAGAGCAAATGATTCTGCTCATACAACTACTCCCACTGTTTCCTTATCCGGTAATAATTCCGTCGATACGGGCATTCCTGATGTTGCTTCACCAAAAGGTTTAAATCTTCGTATAGTGAAACCTGTTCGTGGTGGGGGCTCCGTTGATCTCGGTCGTGGTGATGAAAATACCCCTTGAATATAGCCGCTGGAACGGCACCTTTCATTGCATTTTGATTATGTAATCATTGCATTTTTTCTTCGACAAAGCATTAAAGAGGCGAATTTTGGCATATTTTGTTATTTTGTGATGAATATTGAAGGATCTTGAAAGTTCAAATGAGAGAAGATTGTTCTCAAAATCAAACCTCGAAATTAGATTATAAGCCGGTATCTTATAGGAAATTGGATTAGGAATTTAGGTTTTTGAATTAGTGCTTTATACTACAGTATTGAATACTACACCACAATGATATTAAATTCTTCGGTATATTGTAGTATTATATTGGATATTGAAGTATAATACTAGATATTGAAGTATACGTGTATTAGGATGTTAGATCATTGAAATATTGATAATTAGATTATTATACTACCATAATAAAATACTATCATACTAGATAGATAGATAAAGTACTAGTAGAATATACTAAAATACTAGAATACTAGAATACTAGAATACTACATAATACTAGTAGAGTACTAAAGGTGATCGTAGAATACTACTAGATTTATGGTAGCAAAATTATAATGACAAAAAAACAATGGATAATCTTAGAATATTGAAGGCAATTCTAGAATACTAGAATAATACTAGATTAATACTAGAGTATTAGTAGAATAATACTAGAGTAGTAGTAGAATAATACTAGAGTAGTAGTAGAATAATAGTAGAATTCTAAATAATAGTAGAATACAATATTAGTCAATAAATTATTTGATTTAAATAACCTTCATATTTTTGTTGTGATATTTCTTGCATCCAGAATTATACTTAAATGGGTTTTTGTGGTAGTGACATTATTGCTAATTTCGGTTTATATGGAACTTGAATATGTAGTATAAATAATTGTTATACTTAAACCGTGAATTATATGGATATTATTTCACATTAAATCGACCTCGTGATGTATGAATATTATTTATTACTTCCTATACATTATTATAATGTAATTATAAAGTGGGCAAGATTACCTGTTTTTATATATATTAATGATTGTCTCAGTATGTAATATGAACTATGACAATATATCTAGTGAATGCTAAAAAAAAAAAAAAAAAAAAAAAAAAAAAGAAAACGAAAAACTTTTAAAATACTAAATAGAATACTTGTACTACTCTAATACTACTCTAATACTACTCTAATACTAGTTGAAATTTATCGTATTTATTGATTATTCTACTAATTCTTATACTCTACTCATAAATACTTCCTTACACTATTCAAACGGTTTATTCTACTTATTGTACTATTTTACTTATTGCACTATTTTACTTACTCTATCATTGTAATATATTCGAACTATGTTCATAATATATTCGATTACGCTTTTACACAAGGACTGATAATAATACCATTCTAATGACAGTAATACTACCTTTATAGTATTTATACTTATGATGAACTCTATACTACTCTGCTTAGACGCCTATTCTACTTAGTGTTCTGCTTAAACTAGTTGGATAATAGTTACTGATAAGTTAATATACTAGCTATACCAGTACTTATTAACCTTTGCATTTAACTATCATATTTGTTGTTGAAGTATCAAAAACGACTGTATTAGTATGGAAATAGTATTCAAACAAATACTAAAGTTTGATTATAATTCATATTCTTAAGTATCCATTTTCTTTAAATTTTCAGTACAGTCACTATATTATCTCATTAAGCACCAAATCGAATACTTTCTCTAATCCATATATATATTCTTATAGTTTATATGTTAGTGGTTTATGTTAGTAGGTCTATGTTAGTCTATGATTCATATTGCTATATTAGAAAGAGATAATACACATATAAAATCCGACATCTTCCTTACTCCAATATTATTTCCAAAACTCAACTTGAATTATTATGTAATTATAGTGTTGCTTATACCATTATTTTAAGTAGTAATAGATAAAGGAATCACATCGTTCAATAAAAATAAAATATTTTCGACTCCAATATTATTTCTAAAAATTAGGTTTTCTATTATAATTTGGTGATTTTTTAATTAGCATTTTAAATATATTAAGTGATCATTTAAGAATAATTCTGCTATAGAAAACAAAAACCGCATCGCATTTACAAAACAATAGTCACCAAAAATATAAGAAATAGAAATTATCCTAAAAATAATCCACAAATACAATTATATCAAATCTATGTAATATCATATTTACGTTTATTATATCTAATTAATATCTAAGTAATATCATATCCATGTAATATCATATGTATAAAGTACTCTATAATACCTCTACAGCATCCATACAGTGTAGCAAAATGCGAGTCTCGTGACACGCAATCCCCACAAAAGTAGTTTTACATGAAGAATCCACACCATGCACTTGCTCTTGTCACTACAACAAAGAGGTAGTCTCCAAGGTACGTAAACCAAAAAAATCCGTATATTTTGGGGCTCCACTAACGGCAGTGTTGCGGGTGAAGCAGCGAGACGGACGCACTGATGCCAAATGTAAGGGAGAATTTGGCGTTTGTGGGAGGTCCAATTATATCCAAAAAATCCATGTATTTTCTATTTTGAATAAAAGATACTTTGCCGTGGCTCGAAGTGCTGGTCTAGTCCAATTATATGAGAAAATGTCCCGACCTCTTCCTTCATCATCATCATCACCATCATCTACAAGCTATAAACTAGTTAAGGAATGGAAAAACTCAACTATTGGCCCACGTGATCCCGTGGTGGCTCTTGGAACTTTCAGAAATCAATACATGTACACATGTTCTAGCGAAGGTAAAGTGGTGGTCCGAGACTTGATCAATGACGATGCTGATGATTCAGTTAAACTGTACGTGGTGGATGGTGTGGTGTCTTGTTTGCATGTTTGGCCAATGGCACAGTCTATGCGAGTACTTATGGCTGCAGGCGGCAAAAGGAACTCGTTGAAACTATATGAAGCTGATTTGGCTTCATCTGCTGATTTTATCTCTAACCTTGAACGGATTTATTTTGCTGATTATGCCCGTTCTGAAGGTTCTACTGGTTTAATTTCTACTCCTCCTTTTCATCGTTTCCTTTCAAGGACGCCTTTTCATCTACGTTCATCTTTTGTAGATGTTCAACGGCTTCCTCCAATATCCGATTCTGCCTCCGCCTCTGCTTCTGCTTCTGGTGGTTCTAACCTTGAAGGTCCTGATCCAGCTGCCGTTTGTTGGGTTTCTGCTCTTTGTGTTTGCAGTGATGTCTCTGATGTCACTGGTGGTTCTGTCGATGACCCTAATCATATGTCAGCCTCAGCCTCAGCTTCCGCTTCGGCTTCGACTTCGACTTCGGCTTCGACTTCGAAGCATATCTACGTGGGATCACAATTCGGAGATGTACTGGTATATGAAGGAACTGACCCATTTGATACGGATTTAGCTCCCCTTCGAACTATACGCTTATCTCAGTTTGCCATCAAGACATTGCACGTGTTCAACCGAGGCCGTTTCCTCGTTTATGCCGACTCAATGTCCAAAGTTGGTGTTCTTGATACAACATCGTGGCGAGTGGTAAACTTCTACGACCATTTGCGTATCGGACCAGCATTGGCATTAAAAACTTATACCACCCCAGATGACTCGTCCAAAGTCCCCAATGAATCATCTAGATTCCCCCCAATTTACGTGGTTGCAACTACTACAGATGGTGCCTTGGTTATATACAGGCTCACCGATTCTAACGAAAAGGTTCTTTGTTTGCATATCAAACAAGCCGGCGTGGTTCCCAATTTTGATATTCTTGATTTGGACCCTTATGCTGCTCTTGAATGTGCCTTTGCTTATGAAGAATTACTGGGGGCACCACTAAGGGGGCCTCCACAAAAACGGCGTCGACTTGGATCTGCCGTTGGCACTAGCACTGGCTCTGGCAGTGGCAGTGCCAGATTCAGTGACTCTGGCCCAGGCTCACATACCCGCATTCTCCATCACGCTAACGACTTTACGACCAGGCCTCGCCAGAACGAGTCTCTTGCCAACGACATCAAGACAATGAAACTCGCCAACTGATGATATGTAGCATATAGAAATGAAATTCGCTAATTGATGATATGTAGCATATAGAAATGGAATATAGATGAATATGTACTTAGTTGTGTTCGTTGGTGGCAAAGGAATATAAACTTGCCTCGTCTATCTCATCGTCTTCACTGCCTTCACTGATTTCCTTCCATGATGCTATGGTCAACACGACAAATCCCACAATGACAAGTGCATCACCAATGAGCTGCTTGACACCCAAGGCATTGCCAAACAACACCCATTCGACAACACCAATAAGGAAGATGGTCACGAGCGAACTCACAGACGACAACACAGGAGAAGTCAAGGCCATGAGAGA
>JAJMHH010000027.1:0-62727 GCA_030582955.1 Osmozyma tolerans
TTTTTTTTTTTTTTTTTTTTTTTTTTTTTTTTTTTTTTTTTTTTTTTTTTTTTTTTTTTTTTTTTTTTTTTTTTTTTTTTTTTTTTTTTTTTTTTATTTATCATTATCATATTTTATCATCATTATTATCCATTCCTTGGGTATACTATCCACAATGACTCAAGCAAAATCATCAATTGCATCAGCTTCACAATACATTCTCGAGCATGTTAAAGACCCCGCTCTTATAAACTACACCAGGTCTCAAAATGCCGTCGCATGGAAAAACTCCTTATCTGAGCCTGACTATATCGCCAGAGACCACTTGTTAGGCAGATCCCGTATTGCCTCGTCCAAAAGGAACAGAATTTGTGTCTTTGTGTACCGGGAAAAGGCCTCAGGCAACATTGTGAGTACGGTGGAGTTGATCATCAGAGAATCCTGGAGGTTCTCACCATCTGCCCACGGTGATGTTTCTCAGAAACAAATTCTCTCGGGCTGCATTGGTGCCGTGTTCACTTATCCCGAGTACAGGCGCCGAGGGATTGCAAAGCTCATGGTGGACCAATTGATGAAGGTGGCGAAAACCCCAGAATACGTGGGCGAAGATGGATTTACCTTTTTGTACTCAGAGGTTGGTGATTATTACCAGCAATGTGGCTTTGAATCGTGTGAGGTTCCATTGATGTCGTTGCCAGTATCTCCTAGATCCGATACCCATTTTGAGCTCCCACCAAATTTCCATTTCATAAGGTTTCATGAGTTCGACGATCTATTTCGTCTCTATGCGGATTTCTTGTCGAATAAGCTATCTCATCTTGTCTCGCACGATGGCATTGAACGCATATCCATTAAGCCCACCGCCGACATTGTCGATTGGTTCCACTTGAGAGCAAAGTTTCTTTCATATAAGCTTCTTGGTGACCAGGGAGTGTCTGTGGATGTTTGGAATGATACTTACGAAGAGCTTGTGGCAAAACTCTCCAATATTGAGCCAAAGTTCTTTGGCATAAAGGTCACTGAGCCTCTGTCGGACAAGGTGCTCGGTTTTATTGTGTGGACGTACGATTATGAATTTTCAGAGAAGGACCAGGAATTCCACAACCATGCAACTGTGCTCAAGATTCACGTGGAGGATGGAAATGATCAATTGGCAATTGCTTTGGTGGAATCCATGAAGCATTACTTCTCATTTAAGCACAGTCAGCCGCAGCTACAGAATTTTCACGATATCTCCATCTGGGAACTGGAGTTGTCTGAAACTGTCAAGAAACATGTTATTGCCACCCACGGGGCCGCTCATGGTCTTGAGAATTCGTCAAGAAGTGCCATCCTCTACAACAATGAGCACGATAATGAAAAGCTTTTACGGGGCTCGATGTTATGGGAGGAGAACACAAAGCTTCCATGGTTCTGATGGTGCTATGTATGCTTGTCTGACGCACATTTTAAAACTGCATTGAATAAACACAATACCACTTGCGTGTGGTCTGAAATGGCAAAGTAAACCAGTACACCAGACAGAATGAAGACAAAGACTGCATATCGACCAAGTGTAAGCACGAAACTAAGATAGTAGCGGAGAATCAGTAGGCAAAACCACAATGGAACTTCTTCCCAGCGGGCAGCAGAATGCAGTGGAGGTTCTTTGGGAGGATCAGCAGAAAATCAATAAATTCTCGTCGTTAATTCTGCGAAAGGATAATTTAACGGAAAAACTTGACAAATGCAAATCGGAAAAAGAATATATTGATGATTTATCGCTAGAGATCGAGCTCCTCGATGAAGATGAAAAAATCCAATACAAAATAGGAGATGTTTTCGTTTTTCTTAAAGTGGCCAAGGCGGTAGAAGTCATTGAAAAAGAGAATGAACAGTTGGACGACAGAATCAGCAAATTGTCTGACCAGATTGAAGAAATCGATGAATCGCTAGCGCAGTACAAGAAGGACTTGTACTCGAAATTCGGCAAAAACATCAACCTCGAGAGGTAGAACTTACGCCATACTTTCCATAAACATATTTTGCTATAGTACATAATAATACTAGGTACCTCTCTATCTGCAGACACGGTGTACCCAAACCGAGTCCCCTCAACTTTAATCCAGCTCGCTATCATCCTCGTAGTCCGGCATCATATCTTGAAGCATCTGGGCCTCATTTCGCAGAGCCTCTTCCCGATCACCGATTTGGTTAGGGTTATGGGTTTGGTTTTGGTTTTGGTCTTGGTTTTGGTCTTGGTTATGGTTTTGGTGAGAGCCGCGTCTTTCACTCTCCGGACCAGCCTTTTGTCTCTTGGCCGCAGGCTCATCATAGTGGTCACGACGGTCTCTTGCAGAATCCTTATCACGAGTCACGTGCTCCAGCGATGGGTGTCGGGACAGATGAGCTCTGTTGTACTCTCGCTGCTTCCACGCCTTTTCGATCAATGGACACGCGTCGGTGATTTCCTTGTCGGAAACGCCATCAGAGATGCTATGAAGAATCTTCTCCACCACAGTAAAATGGTTGCCGTTGGCCTTGTCGTTACGGAAGCGCAACATCTCCCAGAACGGCGGCTTGGAGATCTTCTTGCGACACTCGACGATGCGGCCCTGGAGTGGCTCGTTGAGGGCCTTTAACTGCTCCCACTCATCCTCGGAAATGTCAAGATGGGCAAACAGCTCGTAGTCGCGGCCACCACGCCAGATACTGAGGGAGATGTCGGCGGGCTTGCTGTCGTAGTCTGTGTAGGTGGAGTCAGGGTCACGTGGGTCGATGTCGGGGTCCTGGAATTCGTTAAAGGACATGTTCATCTTGAAGTCGATGGTGTTCTCGTGGGCGGGTTTCCATTTCAAGAGGGTGGCGTCGGTGCCAAAAACGTAGGGGGTCTCTGCACAGGTGAAGATGAGGCCGTCGGACTCATGGAACAACTGGTTCTGCATCTGGAGCACCACGTTGGCCCGGTACGACGACTTCATCATCTTGAAGCTCACTTTGAAGGGGAAATCCGGGGAGTTAACCACCTCTGGATGGCGGACTTTGAAGCTGTCGAAAGGCTTCATCACGTGCTCAGTAATGTAACCGAGACGTTTTGGGAGGGGTCTGTTGGTCACGTCCTTTTCGTTCACCACCAACGCGTCGAAAATGCAGTAGCGCAAGAACGGCTCCAGGACGTTTTTCGTTTCTAGCACGAGTTCGCCGTCCAAGAGCGTGCCGTGGTGGAAGGACTTCCCTTGGTCCTCGTTGACGGCCGAGGGGAAGTGAATGTTGGGGACATAATAAAAGTCGTTTTCACGTGTCACGAGGAAAACACCTTCACCCTTCATGGCGTCGTTGACCAAGAAAAGAAGACACCGCAATCCGTCGGACTTTTCACACACAAAGTAGTCTCTGTTTTTGAGCACTTCAAGGTGGTGGCGTTCGAACGACACGGGCTGTGACCCGGGGAAGTGGGTATTTTTTCTTTTGAGTAAATCTGCAAGCATAAGCCTGAGCTCATGGAGCTCCTCGCCCTCGAGTTTTGTCCCAGGGATCTGGGGCATATCTCGTCCTTCTAGATTGAGCATGATGGAGGAGGAGATAAGCAGGTGGAAACAACCAGATAGGTGGAAACAACCAGATAGGTGGAAAAAACCAGTAAGTGGAAATAACCAGTAGAACCAGTAGATAAGTAGGAGATACAGTCGCTCAGTTGCTTGAGCTTTGTACACGTGATGTATTGTGCCCTTCGGCCTTGCTATAGTAAAAGTAACCGTGCGGTTTGTTGTCGCTATCATCATCTAGAGGGTAGTGCACGTGACCTGGTGCTTTTCGCTGAGCCCATCACTGCGCGCTCGATGGCGGTGCCGCTTCGCCGATTTTGCCCACGGCAGCTGGTGCCATTACATCTGCTGGCGATCGGATCCCGTGATGCGCTCCATCAAGTGGCCGGCAGAGCTCTTCACGGAGAAGGTCACCTTCGCGGAAATGTGCTTCGGTGTTGCGCGAATGGTGGCACGACTGGCACTTGACCGCGTCTCCGTGGCCCCACCACCGGGGCGAAAACGATGTTCCGCACGCGGTACACTGTTCTCTCTTTAACCCCACTGCTGCCCCGCTATCATCGCCATTATTTTCCTTGCCGCTGCTACCCCGTGCAAATTGTTCCACCAGCGCAATGTAATTGAGTGCCTTGAGCTGGGGCCCGTTTGCCCGTGGATTCACCGTCCGCACGATATCCTCAAGAAAGAGGTTCATCAACGGCTTGGGTTCCCCAGTGGGTGTCCGCCGACCATGTTCTCGTAACCCGTAGACCCCGTGCTTATGGTCATGTGAGCTGCGTATCAACACCGGCTCAAGTTTGCCTTGCTCTGAGCCAACAAATGTCGTTGTAGACGGTTTCCGTGCCGCCACAGTAGAGATCCGGAACGCTAGCTCGTATCCGTTTGTCTCTTGTGCACATGCCACATGGATTTTGCTGCTGCTGCTGCTGCAACCACCACACGCCATCATGGCTCCGTTGGTCTCACCGCAAATGCCACATTGATCTCGGAAGTTGTCCATATACACCGGATCCACCGTCTCAACGATTCGTCCGATACTTCTAACTCCGCCACTGTGCACGACATCTTTGCTCATGAACGATGGAGCATGAAGCCCACGGAAAACTGCTCGTGGAGAGCTGAACATAGCACATACGAGATGGCACCACCGACCAGAGTCCACAATGGGCACCAAGTATCGCTTCGTCTTTGAGTAACAAAGGCAACACGTGCGTGCTTCTGTGTAGTGGGGGTTCATGTCGTTCAAGCACCCTTCACAGAGCCATTGCTTGGTTGCTTTCTGCTTAGCCGGGATGCTGATACCGGCACATGAGCCGTGAACGGCACCACCACACCGTAAACATCCGATGAGCGTCTCGCTGGCGTCCTCTATTAAGCAAACTCCGCATAGCTGACTTTCCTGAGGAATTTCGCTTGCAGATTCGTCGTTTTTCGACGATGCCAATGCCAGCAAGTCGAGAAGCTGTCGTGCCTTGAATTGGCCAATGATCTCTTCCACCGTGTCGCTGTTGAGAACAGGGTACGTTTTCTTGTCGACATTTTCCACTGTGGCCAACCGTGGAAGCGAATGGCGATAATTTTCGTTGAAAATGGCTCGTGGGATAAAAGTGGCATCTGGCGTAGCCTGTTTCTTGGTCTTCTTGGTCTTTGGTTCTCCTTCCTCCATCTTGACCACCGGAACGCCATTCGCAGGCGACCGTTTTTTGCTGTTCGACTCTGCTTTAGTTGGTTTGGTCGGTTTTTCGTTTTCTGTACTGCTGTTGCTCTTGCTGTTGCTCTTGCTGTTGTTTGTGCTGCTGTTGTTGTTGTTGGTCTTATTTGTCTCGGGGGTTTTCCTCTTTTTGGCCGCTGGTGCCACCACTGCCTCCGACTCTCTCTTCGCAGGCAATGGATCCTTCTTCACCACAGGAGCCTTGGCCACTCTCGCGGGCGGCTGCACAACAGGCATCCCGTCTAATGCCATCACCGGCAGTGCTCCGTTAACTGGAGCAGCCAAAAAGAGCACGCTGCCATTATGGGCAAGAATCTTATCCGAGTCGTACGAAAGCCCACCTCCTTCACGTTCTGCTTGACTCAAGATCCCCCGTGCGTCAAAGAGAAGCTCCGCCTCCACCTTGCGCCGGTATCCGCCGCTGGTCTTGCTGTATTTTCGCTCCACCTCAAGCGGGTCTTCCCAGTAAACAGCGTATCGTCTCCACAACTTGGCACACCGGAAACATAGCGCAGTCACGGCGTCACGGTCAATGCCCTCCACATCCATGTCTTCGTATTTGGCGTTACCGTCAAATCCGGTGATCTTAAACCACTGCAATGACCGGTAAGTTTTGCAGTGCTTGCACCGGAAAAGCCGTTTGCGCTGGATGATCTTGTCGTTCTCGTACGACGAGTCATCGTCGATGTCGGCGAAATCGTCCGCCTTGTGTTCAGGTGCCGTCTGTGCAAGCTTGGACTTCTTCCGCCCTGGGAAACTGCCCCATATTTGCTTCCCTTTCTTTGACTTTTTCCAAAGATAATAGAAACGTACGATCATCAGACAAGGCTGCGTCTTGACCTCCTTGTAGGTCGGGTAAAGCTCAGAACCGTATTTTTTGACTCCGCTTTCGAATCTCTTGATCTCCTCTTTGGACAAAGTGGGTTCCCGGAGATCCTTTCGTGTGAGCTTGGCCACGTGGTCTATGGCAGAGCTGGTGTCACCGTTGCAATCCATGTATATCTTGAGGAGAGCGTCCATGAAGTTGGGGCTGTTGGGGAAGATACCCAAATTTTCGGCAAATGGCTGGCACAGGGTGATGAACTGGTCTAGATGGTGGAAATTGTCTGCTTGGTCTTCCTCGCGGGGCTTCCACATAAGCAATGCTGTCTCGCCGCTGCCATCGTCAACGCCTCTTTCAATATAGCCCTTGGGCCGTGGCTGAAGCCATTGAGGGAAATCACGGGGCGACACGCCCTCAAACTCCTTCGGAATGGGTAATTTTTTCACCTTTTCGTCAACCGCCGCAGACTTCTTTGTCGGGGTCTTCTTGGACTTTTTCGGCTTCCCCTCGGGAGTCTCACTGTCGTAGTACACAATCGGATGATCCACATACTCGGGAATGTTGGAAGCCTGGTACTTCGCACCCAAGTTTGTCGATGCTCTCGGGTACGGAGACCGGTCATCAGGATCAACAGCGTCCTCTAGCCTTGTATGGATACCCAAATATCGCATGCACCACTCCTCACGAAGCCGTCTCGTGGCGACAGACACGTCTTTATCGTTGGCGAGGTAGTCGATGGCCATGCGTTCATATTTCGGGAGATGCTTTTCCGAAACAGCGGAGTCGTGCTTGTTGGAGCCGTCGTCGTCGTCGTGTATAGGGTCCAAGTCGTCCGGGTCCAAGCCACGGAGCTCCTCCTCATTCGTGGAGCGGTTATCGTGGGAGAGCATCACCATCTTGCGGCGCTGGTACTCGAGCTCGTGTTTCTTGGCACATTTGGCACAAGACCAGCTGAAGCCTCGACTGGGCTTCTTCAACAACGGCGGGTCAAGACAGTACATGTGAAAATGCTTATCACAGCCTGCACAGGTGACAGAGTCGCCCAGGTTGCACCACTTGCCGCAGATGTCGCAATTGGAGCTCAGGGTGGAGCCAAAGTTGTCGATGAAGGCCTTGGTCTTGGACGACTCCATGAACACAAACTCAAAGCGCTTATTCAACGCCAATAAGTAATTGGCGCTGTCATTGGCGGTGTTCTCAACGTACGGTAGCAAGGTCAGGGTCTTGACAATGTCGTAGAACTTGATCATGTACCGGTCAAAGAGCTTGTCAAAGTAGAAGCAGTTGGGCTGCGACACGAACTGCTCCATGGACGCGGCGGAGTGGTCGATTTCCAGCTTGTGCTTAACCGTCACCATTCCTCTGTAGCTTGCCAACGGACACGTGTCGCTGTGCATAGACGCGTAGAGCAACCGGGAGTCGCTCGAGTGCTTGGAGATGTCCCTTGGCCGGTAGAACCACTGGATCAAAAACCGGAAGTCACGTGCGGGGTGGATGTGATCTTCTCCGGTAGGAATATTGGCGGTGGCGGTATCTTTTTTGTCGAAGCCCATGATGCGTCCAATGTAGTATGGTTCCCCTGGGGGTTCGGAGATCATGTAGATGTAATCACCCTTGGAAAGATGGAAGCAGGTATCGGAGGAGCGGTCTCTGGCGTTGGCTCTTCGTCTGGTTCCAGGCTGCGGTAGGGATGTTTCTGGGGTCGGTCTATAGACGGCAGAGATCATTTTCTGGAGGTGGTCTGATTCCAGGTCGCCGGCCCAATGGCCCGGGATTGCCGGTGGTTGATGCGGACAATATAGCGTTTGAAGGGAAGTATCAATGTAGGCTTCGTCTAGGTTGAGTTTATTGGAGAAGAAGTCCTGGGGAAAAAGCGGAGGTTGCCAATTGTACGGAACTCGAGGCGGTAGGTTTTGCAAATTGGAGAATGAAACGTTTGGCGGAGTGGGCGACTTGGCCTTTGATGTCAGGTTACCGCCATTCTTTTTAGGAACACTTGGTTTTTCTGCTCGTGTTGACGTGAGTTCCTTGAAGAGGGCGTCATTTGCCAGGTCTGTGTAGTTTTTATTGGTGGCGGCCTTCCGTTTTGGCCTGGAGGAGCTCATGATTTCTGGGATTGGTGGATCCAGAGATGAGAAGATGAGGGAAAAGGAAATAAGAATCCGCAATGACACTTGGTTAGTGAATATTGGACTCGACGGTCCTTTGCGATGTTCAGGTGAGAAGAAGCTTTTTTGGTTTGCCGGTCCAATTGGAGGAAACGAGCAGATTTTTATTGTGCGCCATTTCCACTATGGAAATCACAAACTAAATAAGAAACTAATACTAAACAGAAAGAATAGTATATATTACACACATGTATATAGATATATAAATTAATGTATGTAGATATATATATATGGATACATATATACACAGATACATATACATAGATACATATATATGTTTTTGTTTAGTGCATTATCACTGCCAGAATGACATTTGCAAAGAGATCAGATTTTTCAACAAAAACCCCAAATTCAAAAAAGAAAAAAAAAAAAAAAAAAAAAAAAAAAAAAAAAAAAAAAAAAAAAAAAAAAAAAAAAAAAAAAAAAAAAAAAAAAAAAAAAAAAAAAAAAAAAAAAAAAAAAAAATAGACTTCACCAAACCGCTAAAGCAGACCATAGCTAAAGCAGGCATAGCCAATGCGGATGCCACAGAAAATCATATCAGAATATCTCTATCCTCTTCGAAGAATCTCGGATATTCTCTCCACTTCTTCTTCTGTCTCTGCCTCTTCAAGCTCTTTAAGTAACTGCGTCTTTTCTTCCTCGCTAAGTCTTTCCACAGCATTCTTCACAAGTCTCTCCTCTTTGGTGACACCTTCCTTCTCACTAACATTTTGCTGTCCTTCAAGAAGAGCAACGGCTGAAGGTGATGCTCCATCGAAGTCAGGACCAAACTGTTCCTGTCCTTGTGCTCTTTCTTTAGCGGAAACTTTTTCTCCGTCCAACACTCTCAAGCTTGGAATCAACCATATTATGAAAAGCCGGTAGAAATGATGCTTGGCGATCGGATTGCCCATGAGAAACAATACCTCAAGGTGCAGATGTCGGAGGTTAACCACCTCTTTCAATTGGGTGATGTTGTTGTTGATGAGGGAAATAGTCTTGACCGACTCGTTCGTAAGAGGCTCCTTGACGGTAACTATATTGTTGTTGGCTAGTAGTATTACTTCAAGATTCTTGAACGACGCCGGGATGCCGCTGAGCTCAACCAAATCATTGTTGGTGAAGTCCATCACCTGGAAAACATCATTGGTAAGCTCAAGATTCTCAATGTATACCAACTGCAGAGACCGGAGTTGGAGCACAAGCTTGTGATCTGGATTGACCACCAGAACTGCATCTTTTAAAGTAGCCGCCGTGAGCTTCATTCGGGAGTGAGCGAGACAAAGTGAGCGAGAGACCGAGAGATATAGGGTGGGTCTTCGCTTTGTGCATTGTCGCAATTTCCATCTCCTGCATATACCCCTAGTAGATGGTTACCCGCGTAATACACCCGTTGCTTTCTAACACTTCAAAAAGACACCGGTAGTATCCGTATATCATGGACTGGCCCCAAGTTTTAAACTCTTTCATGCATCCATTTCCTCCCTCAGATTTCAGGATCTGGTCATTCTCCGTCACAACTGGCCTGCAGTCATGAAGGATCTCGAGATCGTCGTCCTTAGTAAAGTCGGACTCGTTCCGATTAAAAAGAATAGGGCCTGCATTGACTTCCTCCACAGTCTTTAGCCGCTCCTTGAACAATTGCTCCGAGTACCTGCTCGGGCTGAACGGCAAAGATGATGCAGAATAGCGAAGCTCCCACATACACTTGTTCCACTGCAAGAAGTCCAAGGACTCGACGATTCCGCCGTTATGGAGAATGATCTTTCGGAGCACAGCACCATTGAAGTTTGCAGGACTAATCTCAAAGAGGAGGTCAATTCCGTGCGTATAGTAGTTGTAAAACTTGAAGATGGAGTCGTTTGTTTGCGACTTGCCTGCAGAAGAAAGCGACACGTTGTGCATGCGAAGCTGAGTGGATTCTCTATGGAACACGGAATCTGGCGGTCCGAGGATCCGGATAGCGTCTTGCTGCGTCGTGGTGCCGATCCTGAGACGCTCCGAGCCGCGTCTCGCTGCTGCCAGATAAGTGATTGTGGCAACTCCATTGTCAACTTCAACAGACACCTTGCTGATCAAGAGACTGGTATTCGGCAGCGGGGCTCGTTGTATGGCCAAATTCTTCAAGAAGTTGCCATAGTTCTCCTCTGTGTGCACAGCCAAACTAGTGCAAGTAATGTCGCCGGCGTGATCCCAATTGGTGAGGATAGAGAGTATTTGGTGGTCATTTGCAACGTTTGCCAACTTTGAAAGAAGTTCCTTCAGCGTGATGGTGAATCTGAACGTGATCCCCAGGTAACTAAGGGTGTATTCGCTATTCTTGGCATCAAATTTCCCCGGGAACGTCGGACCCATGACTTTGTTGTATACACACTTCAAAGTTGGCGACACCACCTTCTTTTTGCATAAGACCGCCTCTTCATTTTGGTCTTCCTCGGTGTCGTCGTCGTAGACGATAGTATTCAAGTCGATTCCGTTCAAGGAGAATCTTGCACAATCAAACAGGAGCACTTCGATCAACGAAAGTTGCTGGTGGTCGATGGTGTAAAAAAGAAGACGGACAGCTAAGGACGGTAATGTAATAATAATGGGGGATTCCAAGCAATTCTTTTCGCTATAGGTGACGTTAAAGAGGATATTTGATTTCTGGATGGATTGCATTGTTTCGTAAAGCAGTTCTTGAAGCACGCCGAGCGATCCAATTCCTTTACCAGGAATAATAGGAACGCTGGCAGCCATTTTTTAATAAGAAAAGAAGAAGAAAAGAAGAAAAAAGTGATAGGCAATCGACCTTGCGAGAAGTAAACTATATATTTATCTACCATAACGCGGCGGTTATGCGGGTAGATATACTCAATTTATATGCAGGCTTATCCATGTAAGGGCGTTTCGCGGGATCTAAGGGGGAAAACCCCAGAACATCAGTGTCAGAAATCATAATTATAATTAAATATTAACTCTATTAATACAGGTGATTTTAGAGGCCAGTCTCAAACCAGCTCAGTTTTGTTGTTGCCATCCTCGCTGGAGTCCTCTGGTGAGAATGTCTCGCCATTTACCGCAGCGCCATCGATGGTGTGTTCGTTGTTCTTCTCGGATCTTCTGCTCTGAGCAGCGTGCAATTTGGCCTTTCTAGCATCAGTAGATCTGATTGGCTCCAAAACGTAAGGAGAGTTTTCCGACGCCATCCAGTTCTCGTCAACTTCCTCGTTGCCGTAGGCGAACTCACCGATCTCCACCATATCAACACCCAACAATTCCTCATCCTCACGAAGACGCAACTTCAAGAATGGAATTCTGTCCATAACAAGCAAGATAATGGAAGTCACCACAAACGACCAGGCGGCGATAGAAACAGAGCCAGCCAATTGGTATCCGAGCTGAACGTAATGGTGGTTCATCCATCCGCCGTCGATGGAGGTAGAACCGTCAGTGGCGGCAACATAGTCAGCGGCGAAAAGACCAGTCATGACAGAGCCACAGAAACCACCAATACCGTGCAATGCCCAGACATCCATACCGTCATCGATACCCAAGATGCTCTTCAAGTCAACGGCAAAGTTGCAAACGATGGCTGGAACCACACCAAAGATAAGCGAAGTGTAAACAGGGACAAAGCCTGCAGCTGGGGTAATTCCCACGAGACCAGCAATGGCACCCATGCACAAGCCAACGGTGGACCACTTACCACCAGTACGGAACCAGTCAACAAACATCCACGTCAAACCACCGGTGGCAGCAGCAATGTTGGTGTTGACAGCGGCGTACCAGGATCTGATAGAAGCGTTACCCGAAGAGCCAGCGTTGAAGCCGAACCAGCCAAACCACAAGAACACAGTACCTAAAACAATGGAGGTGACAGAGTGGGGCTTGTACTTTGGCACCTTGCCGTTAGTCAAGGGGTCGTGTCTCTTACCCAAGATCAAGGAGTAAGCCAAGGCGGCAAAGCCAGAGTTTTCGTGAACTGGACCACCGCCGGCAAAGTCCAAAGCACCTAAGGATCCGAGCCAGCCATTGCCACCCCATACCCAGAAGGCAATAGGGCAGTAGACAACGGTCAACCAGATGAACAAGAACACCATCATGGGGCCAAGTCTGGCACGTTCACAACCGGCACCGACCATCAAAATACCAGTGACAGCGGCAAACATACCTTGGAAGAAACATTGCAAGATGTCAGGGATGGTGGAGGTAACGGCAGGGGCACCAAGAACCTCCTTAAGACAGAAGAATTGAAGACTGCCGATGAATGGGTTGGATTTGGTATGGGAAAAGGACAAGGAGAAGCCCCAAAAGAACCATTGGAATGTGGTAACACACATGGCCATCAAAGAGGCCCAAAGAAGCGAAAGGGCGTGTTTTTTACGGGAAAGACCCGAGTAAAGCAAACCAATACCGGGGATCATAATCCACACCAACACAGCGGAGATGCCCACCCAGGTCATATCGGCGCCTTGGAATTGAGCGCTCAAGTCCACCTTGAGAGAGTCACCTCCTGTACCGGTTTGAGTAGCACCGGGGACGGATGACATTGTGATTGCAAACTTAACAGAAGAAAGATATAAATGGATATAAGGGATAAAAACAAGGACTGTTCAAATGAAGATTACGACCTACGCGGGACGGGTTACACGGTTTATATATGGACGGTGATGGAAGAGTGAAATTGTTTTGGGGTCAATTTAGATAACGCACCTCGAGCGGTCAGAACCAATCAGAGAAGACGCGCGCGATGCACTGATAAGCGAAGAGGGTTAGTGGGACCAAAACGAGTCAGATAATAATTCGTCAGACAATAGCCAAGAATTGCGGAAACCAATTAAAAGATTTTAAGACAGGATATCTTTAATTTCTGGGTATTCATTTATATTGTTAGATAGGTGTTTGAAGGGGGTTTCAACGATTTGTCAAATAAAGGGCTGAAATGGTGAGAGCTAACGGCTGGTCGTTATCCGGAGAATATGCAGGACATGCCATAAAAAACCGGCCCGAAATTTGATATATATATATATATATATAAAAAAAGAACTTCGAGAAGAAAAATTGAGAATGTGGAATTAGCGAGGTTATATGTGGTGAAAGTGACGTAGATACGGAAATGTACTGGTGTAATACCGGGAATTGGGGTTTTAGTAAGGTCTGAATTTACCGATAAGCATGGTCGTGCGTTGCACAATGCTTATCTATTTTTTGTCTCGTCTGTCTTCTCTCACGATGTCTTTTTTTTTTTTTTTTTTTTTTTTTTTTTTTTTTTTTTTTTTTTTTTTTTTTTTTTGCGGCTCACAAAGCCCCTACTAGTGGGCTAACCGAGCAAACTGGGCCAGAATGAGTGGTATGGAGTTATATACAAGAAAGGGCGTTTAAAAATTGTATGAGAATAAGGATATGAGGGGAATATGAAATATTGGAATTTGGAATATTGGCATGTTGAATTATCAAATATTGAAATATTGAGCATACCGAGAAGTTCATAGAACATTTTTCAGAGAATGGCAGATGCCAAGAAGGGGAGCAACGTTGCCCAGCAATTGTAGTTATAATTTTTGACGTTGACATTGACGCGTGGAGACAATGCAGGAGTAACTACAAACAATGGAATCAGTAAGTTTTCATTAAATTAGACCCGTAGGCTATACACGTGGCGCGTTTAAAGCAACAAGTTACCGACGAGGGCAGCAACGGCAATGGCACCGCCAACAGAGGTGGAACCAGCAACGCCCTTGGAGGAGTCAGAGCTCTTAGAAGAGCCAGAAGCAGAAGAGCCACCAGAAGAGGAAGCACCGGAAGACTTAGAGCCACCGGAAGAAGCAGAGCTGCCACCGGAAGAAGCGGAGCTACCACCGCTGGAAGAAGAGCCACCGGAGGAGGAGGACTTTCCAGAAGAGGATGGGGAGGAGGAGGAGCCAGAAGCTTCAGAAGAGCCAGAGGCGGCGGAAGCAACGGAGACGGCGGCAGCGACAGCAAGGATTTGAGTGTACAACATTGGAATTAAGTAAAGGCGATATAGAAGGAGAAAGAAAGAGAAGAAGAAGAAGAAAAAATATTAGGGAGTATTGTTCAGTATTTATACCTCAGACGGCGACGAGAGTGTAATTCTGATGTTGCTGGCACAGCCCGCATGTGAAGGGAGTAGAATATACAATTAGGCTGCATTTGGCATTATCACGAATGAGGAAAGTAGCCATTTTTTTTATGCATCACTTGCTTTAGGATATAACCATTAGTTTTGTATATTTTTGCCGTTGCTCGTTGCGCCGCAACCAAATATTTCTATTCTACCTTTGACAATGTGGTGGCTTTTTACACTATTTTTATGAATATATGGGAATACGAATGGCCAGTTGCAAATATTAAAAAGCTTAGAAAATCACCTTGTTGTGAGGCGCTTGGCGCACGGGTGCGCCAGGGACCGAATATGACGTTTCTTTACGAGAACGCCACACAATTAAATGATTGGCACTGAGTCTTTTTTTTCTGTCTTTTTTCTGTTTTTTTTTTCTTTGCGACTTTTAAGTAAACCAATGATAACATTGGAAAGCGTAGAGCCGCCTAATTGCAATATGTCAACAAAAGTCCGGATTCGGATCCATTAGACATAGGGGCATAAAAGAAAGCAAAAAAGAAAAAAGGAAAGCAAAAAAGAAAGAGAGCAAGAAAGAAAAGGAAAAGAGAAGAGGAAAAGAAATGAACAGCAAAGAAACCAAAAAGTCAATACCAAAAGGAATCAAATGAAACCTAATTGAAACAATTGATTTCAATTGTCACTAAATGAACCAAATACAATGTTTAAACAGCAAATCCATTAAGTCAAAAAGACTCACTGTTAATTGCTTTTCCATACAGGACAGTTGCGCATTGACAGCAACCACACTCAATTAGAAAAGGAAAGTACAGCTTTGAAAATTCATGACATATTCATATTTTGTTCCCTTTACCTTTTTCTTTTTCATTTGTTTTGTTTCTGATTCTGAGTTCCGCAATGAGCCATTTTTTATCTGATTGTAGCCAGATTTATAAGGGGTTTTTCCACGAAGAACCTGTAGCTCCGCCTCATTATGTCGGCAGCTGCCTCAATGAAGCTCCGCCTTCGGATACCACACAAAAGAAAACACAAAAGAAAAGGAAAAGTAACTGGTCCATTGCCAAATATAGACCAAGATCCTGCGATTGGTGTTATCCGGCCACCAGAAAAAATAGTCGTGCCCACGTGCAATGCAATTTTCTCACTTTTCTCCCTCTCACTGCTTCTTCCTCTTCTTCCGCTTCTCCATCTTAGGCGCACAATCTGGACAATACCAGATTTCGTCGTCTTTAGGTGGACTGGTAATTCCCACACACAGCCAATGAAACCATTCGTACTTGCAGTCATCATTATCACACCCAATCATCTCGCCAAATGATACTCGCTGACAGAAACAGTAAAGATTGTTATCAGCATCCTCACCACCACCGCCCGCTGGTATCCGTCCCACAGCCCCAGGATGTGCCTGAGACTGCCGTCCTCCGAATACAGCCGTAGCTCCATCCTCGGATTTTGGCTCGTGGAAATCCTCGCTCTTGTGTCTCTTGTACCGCCTCACCATCGAGTACGACCGCTTTTTCCGTACCGGGTCCGGCGTTTCCCGCGGCGTAGCCGTGCCTGTAGCCGTCTCGTCAAGTGACTCTTCCAACGCCTCTTGATCGATTGGTGCAAGAAGCTCATCTCGCTCAAGTTTCTGAATGTCCGTTTCAAAGTTGAACACATGCTTGGAAACAAGGAACAACGCTGTGTTGGCAATGACAATCTTCTCTTTTTGAATCTTCTGTACCGTGGCCATTTCTTCTTCTATCTTTTGATATAAAGCTGCCTCCTTTGGGTGTTTTGTGAGCGTGCCGTTGGCCTTGATGAATTTATGGAGCAGCGACTCCTTCGACTGGTATCGTTTGCGGGCCTCCGCTAGTTGCAGGTCTTTAGTTTTAAGCTCATCAAATAAATACTTGATCTCAAGCGGTAGGTTCTGTAGGTCCTGCGTGTATTTATCTAGTACCGCTGTCGTGTCCATGTTGATGGTGGTGTTGATGCGAGTAACGATGCGCACAACTAGTGAGAATTAGGGTAGAGCAGGAAAATAAAGCCGCCACAATATAACTGATCCGTCGAATCAATAAGGGGAGGTTACTGGAAGGTATTCTGGACTTTGCTTACGCTTACAATTGTTTGTGCACGGAGATTGTTTGATGTTTGTCACGCGGCAAACACGTGAAAACCAGATGACAGTCTTTTTGAAAGCACATGCACAGCACGTGCTTTTGCCGATATTGATTACCACATCAAAACCCAGAATGTACGGGTTTCCTTGGCGGACGCAAGGGAAGCGCAAAATAGATCTGAGTCACGTAGCCAGTGATCAGATTTCTGTAGATTTTCCTATAGCTTTCCTGTAGAACTACCTTTAGGATATTTGTAGAATCAATATATGTCTTTTGTAAAACGGAACTTTTTTGACAGTTTCTAAGCCGCCTTTAAAGGCAACTTTTTTCATTTTTATTTTTTTTATTTTTCCGAAATTTCGCCGACTCGCCTCGCGGCGTCATCTCCAAGGTGGGGTAAATTGATGCTGCCGTAGAAGAAAAGCAAAATTCCGTGCGGAACCCTTAGTTTAAGAAAAACCAAATTATCTACCAAAATCACTCAATTTTGTGAAACATCTTTCGTAAAAACTCCGCAATCTCGTCACATTTCTCCAATTATCCATCTGAGGAAATTTCATTCTTTTGAGTCTCTCGCTTGAAACTTGTACATACCGGACCACAGATCACTGCTGATCATTTTGTGTTGCAATTGCTTCTTTATTAATTTTTCGTTTTCTCGGTCCTCCTTTTTTATTTTTTTTTCTTTAGCTCCCCTTCCGCCTCCTGCATATGGCCCATCCTCCCCACGAAAACTTCTTCCCGCCCCACTAACTCTACATTTCCATCAATTTCCTCCATCAATTTCTTCCATCATCTTTACCTACATTAACTTATGAAGCGGGTCAAATCTGAAGACGAAGAACCGGTGGATTCCGATTCTCACCTCTCTGACGCCGCCCAATCAAACCACACACAAAATCAAACCTCCCCTCATGATCAAAACACTAATTATTCCAACCCTCAACATAACTCCCAAAATAACTCCAACAATAACAACAAGTCAAATGCAGAAAAACCAAAGGCTTACACAATCAAGTATAAACGACCCAGAGGTTCGCGTGCTTGCACAGTTTGTCGTGCTAGAAAAGTCCGTTGTGACGCCGAAATCCATATCCCCTGCACAAACTGTATCACCTTTGGCTGTGAATGTGTACTCCCTGAAACAAGAAAGAAGGGATCGGGTTCAGAAAAGCTGAAACGCCGTGAGGACTCCCATCACCATCACCACCACCATGATCATCATCACCACCACCGAAATCTGTCCCTGACGCCTCACCCAGTGAATCGCGCCTCCTCCGTCGCCTCCACAGCTCCCTCATCCGGTGATCTGGCCGTGGCTTCAGCGCCTATGGCTCCATCTGTATCTAGCTCCGGTGCAGCCCCGGCTGAACCCATCCATAATATTTCCCAAGTCAGCATCCCGCCTTCGCTCACCTCCAACTACAAGGTGAGACCCTCCATGCACAAGAAAGACTTGCTCAACAACTCCAACTCGCGAGCTGCCCTCACTTTTGTCGGCCACTCCAGTATTGGCGTCATGGTGTCCAAAGTAGGCCAGAACCATACTCAACTCACCGACGATCTTTTCGAGGTGTCAGATAACTCCTCCATCGACAATGTGGAGCTAGAGATCTTGAAATTACGTGGTGCTTTTCTCCTCCCGCTGACTGAGTTGGCCCGTGACCTTATTGTATCCTACTTTGAGCACGTGCACCCCTTGATGCCCATCATCAACAGAACAGAGTTCATGGCCAAGTTTGACGACCCCGATGATAGCCCCTCCCTCATGCTTTTGCAGGCTGTTCTCTTGTGCGGTCTGAGAGTGTCCAATAACCCTCTTCTTTTCGATAGCAAAGGACTGAGCAACCTCACTTCCTTGACCTTTTTCAGAAGAGCGAAGGCTCTCTACGAAACAAACTACGAAAGTGACCCGGTATCCATTGTGCAAACGGTGATTCTTATCGGCTCCTACTGGGAAGGACCCGAAGATGTTACACGAAACTCTTTTTATTGGAACCGTGTTGGTGTGGGCTTGGCCCAGGGTTTCGGCTTCCACAGAGACGTGTCCAACTCGTCGTCTCTCACCGCGGCAGAAAAGAAGATCTGGCGTCGTATTTGGTGGTGTCTTTTTGAAAAGGACAGAAACGTTGCCATTGCCTTTGGCCGTCCCCCAAGTATCGACTTGACCGACTGTGACGTTCCCATGTTGACCATGGATGATTTTGATGAGAACGATCCTGAAGAAGGTGTCGTTTCGCCTTACCCTGTCAATGAAACGCATGCGCTTTACTTTATCCATTTGGTCAAGCTAGCAGAAATCACTGGCATCATTATCAAGCATCAGTACACTGTGAAGGCCGAGCTGATGAAGCGTCTCAACAAGTTTTCTGTTATCCAACATTGCGACATGTTGATGGGGATCTGGTTCACCAACTTGCCCCCGCAGCTTCAGCTATCATTGACCGATCCATCCAAGCAGAACTTTTTTGCCTGCTTATTGAACGCTCAGTACTATAACCGTTTGTACTTGATTCACAGGGCTAACCTCTTGCGCATGGCCCGTTCTTCATCCACAAACCCAAATAACTACAAATACCCATCGTGGGGTATTTCTTTCCAGGCGGCCAGAATGATTTCGATTGTGTCCAAAATCTTACTTAATGATGGTGCAATCAAGTTTTGTCCTGTCATGTTTGTTTACATTGTGTTTAGTGCCTTGATCATGTTGATCTATCATGTGGACTCATCCACGAGCACCATTTCGTCGGCTGCATCCGACTCTCTTTTCATCTGCAGAGCAGTTTTGAAGGAGTTGGGTAAATACTGGCCCATAGCGAGTGTCTTGACAAAGTTGTTTGAGAAGTACGGCAACGACAGGATCAAACGTGCCGAGGTTATCGACAGAAACAACGTGATTGTGGAGCTTCAGGAGAGAGAAAAGAACAACCAACAACAGGCGCGGGCGCAAAGACCACTGGTTGCAAAACAACGTATGGAAAGCGGATTTGGCAACCCCATCTCGCCCTCGGACTCGGCAACGTCTGGAATTTCTCCTAGAGACAGTTCTCACGAGATGTACCACGGCCAGGCGCAAAGTCGTCCGCAGCAGGCCCATTTGCCAGAACAGCAACGGCACGCGGAAGCTCTCTCGCAACAAGGGTTGCAACAGGGCCAACCACAGCCAGATATCGAGCAATTGGTGAGACAATTCAAACTGAAAGCGACCGAAGAAGAAGGAGTCCAGCTCAATGAAGAAAACAAGATGGAGGTTGACGCACAGCACCAGGCAGCAAATGCACAGAAGCTGCAACTGACGGGACACTCCAACACACCGTCATCTGTGCACTCATTCCCAGACATATCGTTGGTAACGGAGAAGGTGCCACCATCGCAAAACTTCTTTGAGAACTTTGAGCCTACGCAGTTGTTCCCCAGCACGAACGTCATCAGTTACCCTCCTTCAAGAGTGCAAACGCCAGTTCTCGAAAGCAAGGAAACAGACAAAGCACCTGAAGACCATGAGGAAGTCAGTGGGGCCACGCCAGGCAATGGACTCTATGCAAACAACGGAGCACCAACGCCGGGTGCGTCAGGAGATCTCTTCACCAATTTCATGGACAGTTCATTCATCAATATGAACTTGCAAGCCACAGCGGAAGAGAGCAACTATCTCACTGACGACCTCAACTCGTTGTTGCAATTCAAGTCCGTGTGATAAGCGACAACGGGATTCACAGACAGTAAATATTTCATAAAATCATAACAAAAACAACAGGCAACCAAAGGGGATCAAAATGCCCTCTTTGCACGTGATCTCTTCAGCTTCAGCTTCGTCCGCGTGAGATTCTCGTAGATCTCGTTTCTCCGGAGCTTCTGGCTGTACCCCACCATATTCTGCACCACCAGCTCGTAGATCTCCTGGCTGTGCTTGACTTCCAGCATCTGATCAAGCCACACGGCACTAAGACGCACCAATTCGGCGTGTTTGCTCTTCATCTGGTGCAACTTCTCCTCTAGAACCTCCGGCAGGCACGTGAGCAAGAAATGTTCCGAGGTGTTGGACAAATTGAACTCCTCTATGCCACTCAACACGGCAGTGGTGGAGTCTAGAAGCTTCTGTTTCTCCTCAGAGCCAATTTCTAGCGTGGACACATCGGGTATGTCGAAGCGGCTCCAGTCAATGTCGTGTTCGGTGATGGATCTCCGCCGAGACGGAGCATGGGCGGCGTTCATAGACGACGACACCCCGGATTCCAACTCATCAAGGTCGATTGGAATGCCCAATTTCACCAAAAGACTGTGGCGAATCTCTGATTTTGTCCAGTTGGGCGGTCTGAGACGAGGAGTTTGCGATAAATATAGAAACCTCTCCTTGGCCGCTCCTTCTAGCAAGGTGCTATTGTCGGTCTTTGCCTCTGTGGGCGTTTCTGGCATGATTATGTCGATTGTCTCATGAAGCTTGGATCGGAGCCTGGCGCTATCACGGAAAATACTGGTCGGGAAGGCGATTTCTGCCTCCAGAGATGGTGAATGTTGAGAATGGGACACTTCTTCAAAGGAGGCCTCGTCGAAATCGCCAAACTCGTCGTCGTCTTCTTGTGGATCTGGATCTTGAGTCACGTGCTCTTCAATTTCATTATTTGAATCATCTCCTTTGACGTGTTTCTCTTCCGAGGCGGACATTGTCGTGTAATTCAGCGTTCGGTGGCTCGCTTTACATTATTTCATTACGCTCCGCTGTAAAATGGCCCATCCTGCATATAAGCTCATAATTCCCAAGCTCGTTGTTCCCGGTTCCATCAACCTTTCCTGGTACATCAAAAACTGCTGTTCATTCTACACCGCAGCCCTACTCACAAGCATCCGGAACCAAATAATCCCATTTATAGTCTTTAAATCTATCATCCTGCATATAACCCTTTTTTTTAGCAATTCACCCGATCATCATGTATCTCCTCTATCCATGATTGTCTTCTTCTCCATCGGCAACCCGGGCCCACTGAGCCGCCACTCTGTGGGTCATTTTGTGATGAAGCACCTCGTGGACGGGCTAGGTGCAAAGCAGCTTACCAAAAAAGGCAAGTATTCCGCCACCACCATCGACAATGTCATGTTGGCGAAGAGCAACACGTACATGAACGAGTCGGCGGAGCTGTTGCGTCAGCTTCTCACACGGGAGCGTCTTGGAAACTCTATCATCTTTATCGTATACGATGACTTTGACATTGATATCCCCAAGGTCCGAGTTCGGGACTTCAAGGCCAAGAATGAGTCGCATAATGGCATCAAGTCCGTATGGAAGCTCCTCCAGGGGAACCAGCACCAATGTTATAAGCTCGGTGTTGGCATTGGGCCTAAACCTTCTGGTGCAAATAAAGATGCTATGGCGTCTTTTGTGCTAGCGGACTTCACACCTGGTGAAAAAGAGCATCTCTCTGACTCCATGGATCGTGTTTTCACCTATGTCCACGAAATCTTGCAATGCGACGGAGACATTGGTGACGTGAATAAGCTCAATGCTCGTGTTACCAAATCGGTGGGCGCGGCAGATTGAGGATTGAAGACCGTCACTAGAATACCGTATTGCGACGGTGTTTAGCACGCTCAGTGGTAATTCCCAGAGGCGACACCTCATCGTTGATGCTATCATTGATGCTATCGATGTCATGCTCTTTACCGTTGTCTTCAATCTCATCGTCGGTTTGAGACTCGGATTCCGAGCCTGAATCTCCTGAATCGGCCATCTGCCCCCAATTCCGCGGACTCCTGTTTTGACTATAAGCGGTAAGTTCGGCATCAGTGGAATCCATGTCGTGGTTTCTGTGAAGAGCACGGAGAATAGCATCGACGTTTTTTTGCGTGGAGTCCGACTGCCCTTCGTCTGACTGCCCCATGGCCGATTCTGCTCTGGACACGAACCCGGAATCGGGAAGCTTTCTGGCACGGGAAAGTTTGCGACCACGCTCAATGGCACGTTCTATGCTGAGTCGGTGCTTCACAAAGAGAAGCTTAGGCCACATGCTGCGCTGGCCCCGCATCAAGTATGACTCCATTTGGGCCTCATTCGGGTCGGAGAGAATATACCAGAAATCCTTGAATCTGTTGCGTGGCCAGATGGTGATGGTTCCGGTGAACTTCTGCAACCACACGTCCAGCCAGTCTTGCTCCAGCCACATTGGGAGCAAGTCAAGGGCCTTGACAATCTCAAGACACTTGCGGATTTCGAGCTTAAAGAGCTGCTCCAAGAAAGTAGCAACAAACCCGCCTCGAAGAGAGGCAAACTTTTGGTTCTTTGTCTTTTTCCGTGACAGCGCCACGGGCCGCCCCACAGCACCCTTTGGTGCAAAGAAGAAAAGCGAGATGTGTGGGTTCACCTGCGACACCACGGAGAAGTTGACGTTGTAGTAGGTGTTCAAGGCGTCCACGGGGATATCTGTGCGGAGAGAACCGTCACGCCACTTGCTGCCCATGGAAAAGGGCACAACTTTCCCGTTATGGTCTTTTGTCATCAAGATGACCGGGTTGAGCACTCCAGGCACGGCTGCAGATGCGAGAAGTGACGACCAGATCAAGCAATCCGGGGACGTGATGGTGTTGCACAAGATGGCCGGGGCACTAGTTTCCGCCGGGACAGTGGACACATTAAGCTTGCGGCCCGTGCGTTTGTAGGCGTCCTGGAAGGTGGTTGAGCCTCTAGTGAAGTAAGCGGACTTTTTGGCCCAATCAAGTGAGTCGAAACGGGCACCGGTTCGCCAGAAGCGAGGAAGCCACACGTACCATGGTTCCTCGCAGGCGCGGATCTTCTTGGCCAACTCAGGTACCAAGAGCTGCTTCAACTCGTCGTTGGTGCGTGTGCAGGCCAAGGCAGCGATCAAGCCGCCACCAGAAGTCCCAGATATAATCAGCGGAAGGGCATCGTTATCGACCATGGCACGGACGATACCAAAATGGGTGTAGGCGAAGCAAGCACCGCCACTGAGACAGAGGGCGGATCTGCCGTAGTTCTTCAGCACCACACGGAAGAACTGGGCTTTTTTCTGGGGCAGAACCACCGACGGAGGAGCTGCAGTGACACAATCTATGCATCGAACCACTTCATCGATATACTCGTGGACCAAGTCCTTTGTGCCGTAGTAGCGGTGGGAGTAGAGCTGGTTATTTTCGATTCCAGCAAAGTTCTTCTTGAGACAACCTTGCAACAAAGCCATGAGACCGGCCACGTCGTTGATACGACGTAACGACCTGATACGATGGAGAGTTCGTTGCACGGAGCGGTAGTCGTAGTAGGAGAAGTGGGGGTTGCGGGACCATTGGTCCAAGCCAAGGAATTTGTCCAAGGCCACGGCGTTGCGGACCCATTCGTCGTAGGAAGCGGAGTTACGAAGACGATCACGGAGCTTCTTACGTTCACCGGTCCAGGTGAAGAAGTACTCCAGGAGCGCCACGTAAGCTCTGACCAAGGCATAGAGAGCACATAGTAACAACACATACAAGAAGATCAACACAAGCACGGGCCACCGTAGCACCATATACGAGGCCAGGTTACGGAACTCGCTAGTCAATCGTTGTGTTGCTGATAACGACTCCTTAGTGGGGGGTTTCCGACGGGGGCCACCGACGGGGAACCAATCTGATTTGGATACAATACGAGCCGGTCGCGTGGCGTCGTTGTTTGATTCGTTGGAGAGTTCAACATCGTTTGATTTGGCATGGTTTGATTTGGCCACTTCGCTGATTAGAGAAGGAGCAGCAAGCAACTCTTCCAGATCATCCCAAATGAGAGCTTTTGCAAAAGAATGGATATGGTCTTCCTCAACGTAATCTGTATTTTCGTCTGGAAGCATTAGCGGAAGGCACAGAGTAGTATGAGCAGATGTGCACAACAGACGAGGCTGCGAGTAGATAATCACGGGACAGGAACGAATAAAAAGAGGAACTAAAAAGGAACAGAAAAGGAACTAAAAAGGAAAAATTGGTAGTAGAAGACAAGAAGAAAGCAGGAAGAAAAGAAGAAAGTGATAGATAAAAAATGAAATCAACTTTTTTCTTTTTCTAATTATCAATTTATACAATCACAGGATTTTTGTTATCGCCTCTATTGTTGGCTGCTACTCCGGCTCTTTTTTTTGTTGCCCGCCGCACCCGATACTAACCGCAATCCAAAGTGCGCATGATTTCCTTCTACGCTAGCCTATCTCTGCATTTACCATTTCCAGCCGTGCACGGTAGATCCAAATCTGCCTACACTTTCTCTATAAAAATTTGTTCGTGCAATTCAAATTTATGGTATTTTGTGCTTTTGTAATTGTGAATTTATGATTGTGTAATTCTGATTATGTAATTGTGCTATTGTGATTATAATCAAGATTACATAATCCAATATAATATACCCGATTACATAATCATCCATATTTCTCATTGCTACTGGCTTTTCCTCTTTTCCTTGTGGCTCCATTTTCGCACATTTTCTGCCTTTTCTCTTCATTCATACAAATATCCATCCCCAAACCCACTATATATGCAGTACACACACACTAATCAATATATCATTATACAAATAGTCCACCTTTCACCATGACGGTCTCCATTCTCGACATCGAAGGCACCATTTGTCCAATTCTGTTTGTCAAGGACATTCTTTTCCCATATTTCCTTCATCATTTTGAATCGTATTTGGAAACTGTCGATTTCCCCATCACCCCCCACCAAAACGAATTGGCTTCAGTGCTCGTCCAATTCCCAACCACTGTTACCAAAGAAAAGTCTCTTTTAGTTGCCCATATAAAGCAATTGGTGGCAAATGACGTCAAGGACTCGGCCCTTAAGGGATTCCAGGGCGTGGTGTGGAAGAGAGGCTACGAAAGAGGTGAAATAACTGCCCCTTTGTTTGAGGACGCCATTGCTTTCATCAAAAACGCGTCTCCCTCCAATCCAATCTACATATATTCCTCGGGGTCAGTTCCAGCACAAAAGTTATTGTTCTCCCATGCCAACGTCGACGGCACTCTGGCTGACTTAACCGCATATTTATCTGGGTACTTTGACATCACCACGGCTGGACCGAAGACCGACAAGTCGTCGTACGAAAAGATCCTCCGCCAAATCAACACCGAGTCAAACGACGCAGTGTTTTACACTGACAATGTCAACGAGGTGAAGGCCTCATTGGCCGCACACATCCCCACCAAACTCTTCATTCGCCCGGGGAATGCACCTCTCGCCGAGGAAGACCTCCGTCATTTTGATATCATTCATTCCTTTTGAAAGAAGCCAATATTTGCTGTTTTTTTTTTTTTTTTTTTTTTTCTCTTTTCTTCAATTTTTCTTTTTCTCTTCAGCATCACGTCACCATTAGCTATCTCTGAACAAAATGTCTGCAGCCACCTCCTCGTTCTTGTCACAAGCCATGTAAACCTGAATGACCAAGTTACGGTCGAAGCCCAACTCGCACAACCTATTAATGGCCGACTCGTCCTGCTCGGTCAATTGTATTCTCACGGTTCCCTCTTCGTCAGCACCACCTTCACCACCTTCGCCCTCGATCTCGAAACCCAAGTCGTCTCCATCTCCAGTACCCAAAAAGGTATGCATGAACCCCTCTGGGTCTTGCTCAATCAATTCGGCCACCTGGGGGTTGGATGCAGAAAGCTGGTCTAGCATTGGCTGGATCAACTCTGGGTTGTTTCTGAGGGCAGCTCTCACGGCAGCCATCTGGCCTGCAGGCTCATCCATGTTGGCGTCTTCAGCACCGTCGTGCTCACCCGAGGCAGCGGCGGCCTCGGCGGCCTCAAACATGTTCTCGTGTTCGCCGGCTTCACCGGAATTGTCGGCACTAGCAGCACTGGCAGCGGCGTCGGCACTAGAGGCGTCTTGTGTGTGAGCACCGGCACCAGCAGCGGCAGGGGCGGGAGCAGACACCTCTGGAGCCAAGGACTCAGGGATGCCAGTGAGCAAGTACTCCACTGCTCTATGCGGGTTATTAAAGGCAGCTCTCAAAGCTCTTTCTATCTGCGGGCGCTCGTAGCCCATTTCCATCATGTTCTGAATGGCAGCATCACGCTCGGAGCCCAGACTGAAGTCAGCACCGGCCTCGGCGGAGTCGGTGGCGGGAGTGTCTTGTGTAGGCTGAGAAGACGAAGCAGTGTTCTGAGGGGCGGCAGCAGGAGCAGCGGCAGGGGCGGAAGATTGAGATTGGGTGGCGTCCTGAGCAGGAGCGGAAGGCTGCGGGGTAGGGGTCTTTTTCTTGCCAATCATGTAGATGATCGAATCACCATCCTTTACTTTGAAATCAGCCAAGGACTTATCGTCCAGCAAAACTTTACCTGAATAGACGAACTTCAATTGGGAGGGATCGACGGCCTTTTCTTCGGCCACTCTTTCTCTGACGGTGGCGACCTTTAGTTAGTAAGGGTGAGGAGGGATTGATTTGTAGGATTGAATTCGGAGGCAAGAACATACGGAGTCAGAGGGGTCGACCTCAAGAGAGACAGTCTGTTTTTTCAAATCTCTAAAGGAGATTTGCATTGTGGCGGGGATTAAGGAAGAGATTATTATATGATCTTTTTTCTTTTTGTTTTTTCGTCTTGGAACATTGCACACCGGAGCACGTGACAAGCATACAAAGAGATAGTAATTAGTTCGTCAAATTCGTATAACAACATATATAAATAAATAGACGTTAACGTAAAAACACAAAAAAAGTACCGGACATAATCATTAGAGAGTCAAGTCTTTCTTCTCCCAGCCCTCTGGATGTGGAGTGTCCAATTTCATACTTGGCTGCGGATGGGAGCGGTCCTTCAATTCCATGGCGTATGGATTGCGGTCAGCAGCCTGGTTAAGATTGGCCAAAGTGTGGTTGACCTCCCGATGTTTGGATTCATCAGCACGCACACGTTGGATCAACTCCTCAAATGTGGACTTATCGGTCAATTCTGGCCAGTAGTGCTGGGCCACTTCAGGAACGGTGACGCCGTCGAAATGAGGAAGAACGCCATCGCGCAAATCGCGAATCAAGTGGGAGTAAGTGGAAACAGCCTCTTCTTCAAGGTAGCCGACTAGCCTATGGCAGTAGCGGGGGAAAAGAAGGTAGGTAAAGAAGAAAACGTTGCAGAAAACGCCCTGGGCAATCCACACAAACAGACGGGTGAACCAGGAGGGGTGGCCAAGTTTGATAAATGTGAGCAAATGCATCCGCTCATTGTAGGCTTCATCTAAAAGGGTCTCAATCCATGCTCTATCACGCTTCAAAACACGGATTGAGTGCAAATGACGGATAAACGCAGCGGCCATTCCAGGAACACCAGCTACTGATTCTAAGAAAATGATCCGGGTCAACCATTTGGACTCGTTCATGTGGAAACGCGTGCCGCGGAACCGATGGTCCCATTCCTCTGGTGTATGGGGCTTTTTGTACCCGGTAGCATAGTCAAACACAGTTCTAACCAACTGAATCGTGCCCAGAGCAAACTTGTCCATGGTACATTTGGGGTCACGGTGTACGGGTTTGACAAGGTCACATTGTTCGTTGGTCCATGGAACGTGGGGAAAAGCTGGGTGGGTGATGAACTTTGTATCGTTGCGTTTTGGGATATCTTCGTGCTTGACGAGCTCGGTCTTGATGGAGAGCAGACGCACCACGAGGCGAGGTGCGCATCTAGCTATTGCAGGCAGTGTTAGTTTCAGAGATAACATATTGGAATGGAGAATCAAACCAGTTCCTCTGGGACCTTCGTGGTATTTATACATTTTTGCAGCCACTTCCTAAAGAACACCCGTGCACCACCGCGATATTCTCTCCGTGTTGACGCGAACCAGCGCGGCTAATCATTTGTTCCGTTATCCTCCGCTGGTCATTCTGTCTCTGATACTGTGACCTTTCCTATCTGATTTCTTTTCTCTTTTCTGTTCTTTAGTCTATTTTCTGATTTCCTCAGTGTTTTCATTGTATCCTCTATCACCGTTCTGGTACAATATTCCGGCAGCCGTGCGGGCCGGATGATAAAAGGGGAGCCAGCGGACGGAAATGGAATAGCCAAAGAAATACAAACGGCCGCACTGTAGAATTGTCTACATATGAAGAAAGTGTTTTTACTGGCGGTGTCGAAACTTGCTCATTGTTTACATGAATAATCCCCGTGGGTGCGTTGGTTCTCATTTTTTCTGCTTTGCGTCAGGGTCCTGGCGGATCAACTTTCGGCCCAACGGAGTCCATTTTTCTACAATTATGTACTTCTTGAGTTCCACAATTCTTTTCTTATCATATTCTGAATACTTACTCCAATTATTTTAGCTTACCATAGTTTGTATCACCCTCTTTTGAAGGCACCATAGAATAGAATATACCATATCCAGCATATGTATTGCTATATTTGGTCTCCTATGTATTTTTGTTCATTTCACTAGTAAAAATGCCTCTACTGTCACTAATGCATGACCGTTCGCCTGCCGTTTAGGTGAAATATCATGTACTATCTTGGACCCGCCTTTACTTTATGTGCTTTTGAGCATTTTTGCACCCATCTTATTGGCTACTAATTATGCCCGTCTGTACCCTCCTTTCCTCATGCACTTAAACCGTCTCCTTTATCTTCCCCTGTCTACATAAAAAATACCATACAAAGGGAAAAATAATACCATACAAAGGGACAAAATAATAACGAAAAAACCGTTGCGCTGCATCCTGCTCATGCGCTTTCATCACTACCGGATTCTTCCTGCTTCACTAATTTCTTCCTCCGCTTATCCGCGGACTATACCTAATTAGGTAGTTACCGATCATCCTGGTGCACGGATTTTATGCCTCTGCGAATAACCCTTGATTTTTTTTCCTTTTTAATTTTGTATTCCTCATCGCTTCCACTATCCATCTTCCTTCCAAGTGAAATCGTAACTAAAATCTTCATTTACTCAATTATCTCCTTCCCCATTTCACTCGCCCCACACTGTCCCTGCCTCTCACCCCTTTTTCTCTATTTTTCTCTATTCTCCTCCATCTACACCTTTTTTTTTCATTCTCTCCTGCATATACCCAAAAATCAACACATCACCGAAAAAGCAGTCACATCGCTCTTGTGACTACTCCATCCCTATTCTCTATTCACTAGTGCCCCCACACTCTATAAAGATAACGCGCACCCAGATAAGGAAATGACCCCACAGAGCGGTCATCAACACCACAATTCCGATGATATCCACAGCGCCAACCGCGTTGTTTCCGACCTGATTGCCGCAAACCCTCAGGCAAATCTAGATTTAGAATCTGCCATTGGTGATGCCTTCAAACAGTTTGGTTTTCTCGAGGATAAACCTTTGGATTTCTCCTCCCATGAATCACAACACGAGCTGGTCGAAGATGAAGACAAAAAGGTGAATCACGCGGGAACTGGCCAAATTGAAGGCCCTACTGATGAATCTTATGAATCAAAACAAGACAATTCCAATGCCACCCATCCCTCCATTCCAGAGGATCTTAGCGTGTGGGAACATACCACCGGAGATTCTGAAGGTACAAAGGATTACCAGGAAGATCATCTACATCTCCTAGAATACCATCATGAACATGAACATCAAGAACATCAAGAACATCAACATCAAGAACATCAACAAGAACATGAACATCAAGAACATCAACAAGAGAATGAACAACATCAACAAGAACATCAAGATCACCAATATCAAAATCATCAAGAGCAAGGATCACCGGATATTCCTTCAGATGATGATCTTGAAGATGCTGTTGGAAATGCATTCAAGATGTTGGCCGAAACTAACCATCTAGATTCTTCTGTTGACAATGACAATCTGCTATCACGAGACCAGCCTCAAATGCAGTCTGAAGAGGTTCCCAGAAAGGAAGACCTTCAAGAGGAGCCACAGCCACAACCACAAGATTCACAGGATACGCGTCCACAGGATACACATCCAAAGAATTCAAATTCACAAAATTCAGATTCACAGAATGCACATGCACAGAATGCACAGCCACAAGCACAGCCACCAGAGGAGAATGAAGAAAGCCTTGAAGCGGCCATTGGAGATGCTTTCAAACGGCTTGGACAATTTGTGGAGTCGCCACATGAGCCAGAAAAGGAATCTGAGGAAGAAGCTCCACGTCCAGATCCTTCTGAGGTCCACGAAGACGACGAGAACATAGAAGACGCCATTTCAGGAGCCTTCAGTTCATTAGTGGGAAAATCAGAAAGTCAAGATAACACTAGCAACGAAGAGAAGGTTCAACAGCCGGTGAAGCGTCCACTGGTGGCACATCTCGATGAAGAGGAGCTTCTGTCGGCAATAGCAGCGTCGTTTTCAGAACTTATGGCCAATGATACCACCGAAGCTCACCAGCGATCCGCTGTTGACGACAACACAAACGATGATCTAGCAGGCATAGTTCAAAACGTGGTTCAGCTGATATCGAGCAGCGTTGGAACAGGTATAAACACAGAGTCACACGGTGGCGCAGATATGGCCATTCCAGCAGAGTTGCTTCAGGAACTAGCCAGCGAAATCACCCTCCAAGTTCACGGCAACGACGAAGCACATCGGGCCGACGTGCCCAAGATTGACGACACAGTATTGGCGCATTTCCAGAAAGAAGCACACAAATCAGACACCGCCAATCACGATGCTGCGCTTTCATCAGCGCTAGCGTCTGCTGTACGGAGTGCAGTGGGTAAAGTGGCGGCTCCAGGCAAGCATGAACACAGTGAGCATGATACTACCGGCAATGGTCCCGGTGAGCATGTTGAGCTGGACCTCGACAAGCTCCAGATGAACGAAATCTTCCAGAATGCGTTCAACATGGCCATGCAACAGCCACATGAGTTGTTGACGTCGCTAGATGAAGCGGTGGAGGTAGCAGCAGCCGAGGGCAAGTCCACTGAGGGTACTACAGAAGATGGTTCTGTTTCTGGGTCTAAGGGTCAACAGGCGGCAGCAGCTCTAGCTCTTTCGATGAAAGATGCCATGGAGAAGACCACCGAGGACGAAACACAGGCAAAAACTAAGAACTTGTCTATTGCCGAGACGCTAGCGTTCCATCGGTCCAGTCTCAGCAAGGAGAGGTCTCAATCCGACAAGGCAAAACCTTCAACAGCAGAACCGATGGCTAAACCAACAGCACCGGCATCGAATCCTCAGTTATCAACAATCCTATCGTCACTCTCGCAGAGAATCCAGTCCGGAGACCAATCGCAGAACATCATGCTGGTGATTCGGCAAATGACAAACACGTTGATGCTGAGCAAATATTCACAGTATCCAACAACATTGGCCGTGGAAGAAGTGGTGACGCAAATTGGTCAGGTGGCCGGAGAAGAGTATGTTTACGTGGATAGTTTTAAGAAGGCAAAGAAGTTCATGTTGACGGCGGTGAAGGACGACAAAAAGCACCGTGCTATTCCTCTCGTGGATGCAGCGATTAAGGCGGTAAGCCGGCACCGGGGCGTCGATTGTGGCGTGCTGGACGTTGTCTTGGAAGACGGCGTGGTGTCCAAGTTAAGCGAGTGTTACGGGTCCATATTCAATGCTTTCGACGCATTTGCACGCAACTGGGGCGGACCAGCAAAGCCCGATGTGCAATCGGAAGAGTACAAGCAGAAGGTCCGAAACGAGAATCGTGAGCGCAAGAAGCGGTGGAGAGAGGGCAATGCTGAGCGTAACAAGGACAACGACTTGAGATCACGCGTGCTTAAGAAAGCCAACTCTGTTTTTGGCGACGCGTCCTCTCCAGAGAAGTCTGCGTGGATGGAGGAGGAGTTCAACAAGCGCCGGGAAAAGCGTATGGCTAAGCTAAAGAAGGAGGACGAGGAGAAAGTGTCGATGGGTTCCGGAGACGCTTCTTCACAGCCAATGTCTACATCTGCCACTAGTCTAGCTAAGGATGCCGAATTGCAGACTCGTGTTTCGAATCTGTTGATTCTCTTTAGTGAACTCGGTTCTCGTGAGGACCCATCGGTGGTAAATGTGGCTGCGTCGGCCACCATCGCTATGTTCATTTGGTTCACAGCAAAGGGAAAGACATCCAACGATGAGAAGGTCATTGCACCTGCCACATCCGAACTTATCCACTCTCTTCTTGACCCATCAGCAAAAGGCTTCTCTAAATGGTCCTTTCTCCTCCGCATCAACGACGCATCTACAAATACCAATACCGCCATCTCTTCTCTTGACTCACGTGACTTGCTTGGCCGTGTTCTGTCTGCTAATCTGGTGAATGCCCCCACGGATTCTCCTGCGCTTGAGCTCTTGCGGTCGTCGCAGAAACGGTTAGGGCTTGAGTTTACTACTAGTGACGAAAAGAGACCAAGACCTGCTGGCTCGGATGATCTGGTGGTTGATGGTGGCAATTCTCCTTCTATTCTGTCCAGCATCGATCATTTGAGAAACTCCATTTCCTTCTCCAATCCGGGCATCTTCAATGGAGGCAATTTAAAGATGCCACTGTACAAGGCGAATTCGACTTCGGTGAAAAAGGAAGGGCCCAGTATTATACAAAAGGGGTCGCTGCCCTTTATATCCCACAAAGTGTCGATGTTTTCTAATGCTGTGGGTTCTCCTGCTCCACGGGGGTCTGTTGGCTTGCGGAAACCAGGAAGTTTTCAACGGCCACCATCAAGACCTCCACAAAAGAACCACATCGCTGAGCGAAGGTTCTGATTTTTTTTTTTTTTTTTTTCTTTTTTTTTTTTTTTCTTTATTTGGGATTCGATAATATACAAATTACCCCCACCCCTGATCTTAATGAGATGCTCGAGATATCTCATCTCAATGGGGCGGTTTCTCTCATCAACCACGCGTACGCTCTCTTCTCTCCCATCTTTAGCAACTTGGGGCCAAAGTCCGTCCGGATATCATGATGATATCCGTTGATCCACGCCTTCTCAGAAGGCGAGAGTATGCTTGTTTCAATGAGCTTTGCGCAAAATGGAACTTTGGTCAAATACGCGAACGCAAGGAACTTTTCGCCGTTTTTGGCCTTCCCCTTCTCTGCATCAACAATCTCCAACTCACTCTCAACACGAAATCCAAAGTCCCCATCAACATAGTAACCAGGCTCGTCAGTAAGAATGGCACCTTTTTTAAAGTAGTCGCGTGAGCTGTTTCCACCGGCAGTAGTCAGAATATACAAAGGTCCTTCGTGAACGTTACCAAAAGACCCGACGCCATGCCCGGTGCCGTGGTTAAAGTCGAGACCTTCGTTCCAAAGAGGTCTTCTTGCGTACGAGTCCAAAATTGTCCCTGTGGCTGTGGACCCAGCAGGGAATTTGGCGGTGGCAACGGCAAGGTGACCCTTCAACACCAATGTATAGAGTTTCTTCAACTGCGGGGACAAACCATCGTATCCAAACTTGAATGTTCTCGTGATATCGGTTGTTCCTTCAAGGTAGTGACTTCCAGAGTCCAAAAGATACGGTTTTTTGGGGTCGATCGGGGAATTCTCTTCTTTTGTTGGTGCATAGTGTATGATGGCGGCGTTGGCACCCGACGACGAAATTGTCTCGTAGGATAACCCCTTAAAGTTGGGCAATCTCGATCTGATGGCGTATATCTTCTGGGCTGCTTCGTACTCGGACACTTTGTGCTTTTGAACGGCGAGTTTATGGTCGAGCCACGAAGCAAGGATGATGAAGGCAAGCGAGTCTTTATACTGGGCAATTCTTGCGTTGAAGAGCTCAGTTTCGTTTTTGAAGAGCTTCAACGTGGCCACAATCGAGTCGTAGATGATGGTCTGTTTCGACACCGACTGTGGCAACGACGAGAGCAACGCATAATTGCACGAGGCCTTTTCTGGGAACACCACACGGATATTTGGGCACGCGGTGGTGGCCTTGATTGAGGCCAAGTCTGAGTAGAAGGCGTCGTAGTCGCGGATATGGAGATTGCCAATGGTACTCAAGTAGGCATCAACATTGACCAACTTTTTGCGGTTAATATATAACGTAGTCAGATCTTGAGTGACGATGGCGTAGCTGAAGAAGAAAGGACTGAAAGGAATATCGTCATCACAGCGCAAGTTAAAGAGCCAACCAATGTCGTCTAGAGCAGTTATGATCAAGTGGGAGGCATCTAGATGGTTCAAGGACTGGCGCACACGAGTAAGTTTGGAGTTGGTATCCTCACCGGAGTAATTCAAGTCGTAGTGGTAGACGGGACTCAAAGAACGTGGGGGCTTTTCATCAGCCCATATTTCGTCCACGAGGTTCTTGCCGGACAACGGCCTGAACGTGACGCCTCTGTATCTGGACGTAGAGCTGAAGAGCTGGCCCACAGAGAGCGAGATCAAGGAGGGATCACATGAGAGCGTAGATGAAACTTTGCTCTTGGAAGCTTTGTCTAGAGCAAATTCCTGCCACAGCGGGTGGCCGATCTGGCCCTGCTTCAAGAGCCGCCAGTACCTGGGATCCAACTGTTTCTGAGCTTGCAAAAAGTACCTTCCATCAGTAGACAAGGCGGCCTCGCCGGTAAGCAGCTCGCCATCGTCGAGAGTCACCACAGCCACGCCTGCGCTTCCGGTGAACCCCGAGATGAAATCACGTCTTTTGTCGGCCAAAGCGGTGAACTCCGACTGGTGCTCGTCTTCTGACGGTATAATGTAGACGGCGATCCCGTGATGGAGCATCAACCGACGCAATTGGGTAAGACGGTCGCCCATAGGGGTTGTGGACGTTATTTGTGGCGGGTATGGGAGGTCCATTAGATCGTCGTCGGAATCGTCGTCTGAGTCTGAGATGTCCAAATATTCGTCATTGACTGGCTGTTTATTAAGACAAAAAGGCAAACATGACCATCTAGGAGATGGATTTGGTTTATCAAGAAGGGGTTGTTTCTCCATGATGGAATTGTTGGAGCAACCTGAGGTTTTTATTTGGTATAACGTGATGAGAATAAGGTAAGCGGGAATTGATTGCCGTGATACAGAAGTCCGCGCACTGGCGTGGGTGCACTATAACTGTGGCTTTATGAGAGATAATAGAACAGGAGAGTTTGGGAGATGAATAGATATAAATTTTGGAAATGCAGTATTTATTTATTGTGGAAAAATGTATGAATTTATGAATGTAAGAATATTTGAATATTTGAATATATGAATGTATGGATGGAATAATGAGATAAATGGCCATTTGTGAGAATAAATGTAAATAGTAGATAAAATGTTTTGGGGAATTGATTGCGAAAAGTGATTCAAATTCGCGTTGTTTACCTACTGAGGAACAATAATTTGGAAAACATAATGCATTCGATATCAAGTAACTAAAAGTATAGAAGATTTAAAAAATGGTATTACTAAAAAAGTATTGAACTGCCGTTTTTTATGGTTTTATATTTTTTATAGTTTTATTTTTCATAGTTTTATATTTTTCTAATATATAGTTCTTGGTCTGCCCTGTTACCTTGACTATCCCATGTTATCTCTTATATTCTCTATGATTCATAATTCAAGTAATACAAGATACATCTAATCAATAAAGAACTATATTCAGTTTGGATTATCCTATAAGCTGCTGTCTTATGTCTGATATCCTAGATTATTCATACACTGTTCACTGTTTACTATTCAGATATTCCTCATTATCATGCCACATTCTTGTACTATTGCTATACTCTGCTAGTCTTTATCTCAATTGCAGCTGGACTCTATACTTAAGTTCGAAATGTAGAGTGAAAATATATAGGCTACCTTTATCTTCAAAAAGATCCCTGTCTTCCATCTCTAGCAGAAAATATTGGTGGACTTGGTTTCTACGATATCCAGTTGAAGACCCTTTCTTTGTTGTACGCATAGTGCATCTTGGCAAAGTAATCGTACCACGATATCGTGAAATGGTAAATTTATCCTGCTTCACGTTTGTTTCAGCCTTGTTACAAATTGTTTCAGCGGTATCTGAGTCTGAGCCAAAGAGGCAGCCGTGCGAAGACAATAGAAGGTAGATTTCTAAGATCATGGTACAGAGAATGGTAGTAAAATTTTGCATTATTCGGCTTTTTTGGTTTGTGATTGAATGGAAATTCTCAAGATTCATTGTCTTTTGTATTTGTTGTGGCAGAATAAATATAGCACAATAATGATGGCATAAAACTTTAGCATAGCATAACAATTGCACTCGGATTACGTAATCAGTTCATAAACGAAAAGGACTTAGTTATGATTTCGGTGAATTTTAGGTATATTCTCAAATAAGTGTGTTGATATAAACGTTTTTATGTTTTAATGATAGATTACCTTCTTCCTAAACCAAGGATTTGGGTCTTTTTTGATAATAATGGATTAATATAAAAAAATGTAATCCAACAAAGTTATTGGATCATAAAATATAATATATCTACAAATGTAAATGAAATTGTATTAATAGTGATCACTTAGAGCTATTAACATCATGAATTAATGGACCATTCTTTTCTATAGTATTTGAGTTTGATATTAAATAGTTTAATTATGGCCTTAAGGAGGAATCCATAATCTTTAATAATATCTTGATAAGAATCTATTGTAAAGGTACAAAGTAAGCTGTTAATTATATGAATTCAAATAAAAGTTTATAAATAAACAAGAACACAAATTCACTCCTGATGGAATTCTGGAAATATTAACATTCTTATTAGAAGTTTCTCTGTTTGTTTAGCGGGGTTGAAGGTTTATTGCATCGATATCACTGAAATACAATATAGGTCATGCACCCATAAATATAGGTGTTGCTGAATACGAGAAATTTCTTTTCGGAGATTTTTGCTTTTTCAATTTATTTGATTTTTGATTATTTTTGCGTTTTTTGGTCTCATTCCTTTATTTACTGCTATTCCCCACGGTTTTTAATCCGCGTTTGCACTTTTTGTTCCTCAATATTGTTCACAATTTATATTGTTATTACGTAATATTCCTCTGATCTAACTAGATTATCAATTCTATCAGGAATACGGATGATCTTAGGCAATCGTACGTGGTCAGATTATTAGTGGAGTAGTAGAAATTCTTTTGGAAAAAAGTAATGTAATAAAGTTTTCGAACTATGACACTAAAGAAAATTGATAGTTTGATAGAGAAATGTTGTAATTAAGAAAAGAATCTTTAGTTTAAGTATCAAAGAGATTAATAAATTCAATGTGACAATAATTAGCTCATTATCAAATCATACAAGAAATCAAAGCAAGACAAGAACCAACTCATTTACTCTATAAATTATATAAATATTTATACCTTATATCTAGTAAGTATAGTATATCAATATATCAGTATATGAGTCAATATAATATATCAATGTATAGGAATAGTAGTCCAATAGGTAAGGTATATCAATATGTCAATATAGTCTATATAAGTGTATATAAGTATATCAACATATATAATGATAATTAATCTTTATATCAATATAGCATATATTTGAGCATATTGATACTGTAGTCAATATGAGTCTATATATATAAAGGTTGATAGTTTTACCATTATACCTAATTTATACATATAAGTTCCTATCAAACCACCAAAACTATCATTGGGATTAGATAATAATGAATTTTGTGAGAGCTTTGTAGTTGCACCACTAAATCTGCTGGGATCACTAAATCTTCTGTATTATTTGGTACTGTGCCGAGTCGAACCAGGGACACAATATTGCCTTTATGTTTGCTAAGACACAATGGAAAGAATTATCAACTAACAAATCCACTCTTATATTACATTTATAAATCCAAAAAAAAACTTAAATCTCTTTGTATAGCGTGTCATCTTTATGCAAGGACAATGCTAATCTTCTCTGTATTGTTAAAATTGACAGATGTACTATCGCGAACGATAATACAAATTCCCAGAAAAAAAAAAATAAATATATCATGCGCACTTAAAAGATAGACAAGTGCATCTCACGTGCTGAAATCAACAACGCGTCGCGTTTCATACCTCAAAATACACCATCTAACTACAACTATAATGGGCCGCCTTCTCGGTCTAGAGCTCCACAACTTCAAGTCCTTTAAAGGCACTGTGGTCACTGGATTTGGTGACTCCAACTTTACCTCCATTATTGGCCCAAATGGTGCCGGAAAGTCCAATATGATGGACGCCATCTCCTTTGTTTTAGGTGTCCAACCCACCCATTTAAGAACGCAAAATCTAAAGGATCTCATCTACCGTGGCCGTATAGACGGTACGGAATCTCCAGAAGTGTGTACTTATGCACACGTGCTAGCCATTTTCGAAAAATCATCCGGCGAATCTATGCATCTTATGAGAAGCGTGCACGAGTCGGGATCAAGCGATTACAAGATCAACGACAAGTCAGTGACGGCGTTACAGTACCAGATGACGTTGAAACAGGAAAATATTTTGGTGAAAGCCCGCAATTTTTTGGTGTTCCAGGGCGATATCGAGAACATTGCCGCTCAGGAGCCTGCACAGTTGTCCCGATTAGTGGAGACCATTTCTGGGTCTGGCGAGTTTGCTGAAGAGTACGACCGTCTTAAGGAGGAAAAAGATAAGGCCATGAATGAGTATCTGGAGATCTTCTCCAAGAAGCGCCACCTCAACACTGAGTCTAAGCAGTACAAGGAACAGATGCGAGAGCGGGAAATGTTTGAGGCCACCTTGAACGAGAAAAACACCTTGCGGAAGGTCGTCAATCTCTACAAGATTTTCCACAACGAGCGCAAGCATTTCCAAATCAAGGCGAACATTAGGAAAGTTACCAACCTAATCGAGGCAACAAAGGGTAAAGTCGTACACCGTCAGGACGATCTCCGCAGTCTCATATCACAGCACGCAGCTGAGCTCCTTGAGTTGAACTCCATTGAGGCCAAGGTCCATGCTCTCGAGCGGGACTCGGCATATAAGAAGAGAGACTTGTTCCCATTGCAGTCGAGACAAAAGCTTCTACAGAGCAAGATCCATTTCTCCGAGAAGAAAATCGCCGATCTAAGGCGTGATCTTGAAAGCCAGAGCAATGAAAGAAGTTTGTTGGAGGCAGACCTTGAAGGTACCAAACAAGCTCTTGAGGAGTTCCATAAACGGACTGCTGAATTGGAGAAGCAAACACGAATTTCCCCGGAAGGCACAAAGCTCTACGAAACCCTCAGAAAGGAGTTTCTCTCGAAGTCCGGCTCAGCTCTCGAAGATGAATTCGAATCATTGTCTATGGAACTCGAGACCTACAGGGCTTCCCTTAACAACCTCGACTTGCAAAGTGACGCTGCACGCGATAAGATTGCTTTGCTCGAGTCTGATGTTGAGCAGAATCTCCAGTCCTCCTTTGATACCCATTCTGCCGAGCTTGAGAGCTTGCTTCAGTTGAAAGCCAACAAGGAGAGCCAGAAAGATGAGCTATTGGCGTTGAAACAGAGAATTGTGTCATCGGAGCTTGAGCTTAACGCCGAATTACGTGAGGTTATATCCAGTTTGGACGACTACTCCTCGCAACAGAAAGAGACAAAGAAGCAGAAAAAGCTTCGTGACAACGTTTCCATGCTACGTACTCTTCTCAAGGATGGCTCTATCAAGGGACTCATGTACGAGCTCGTGACTGCGGAGAAGAAGAAGTACGAGATGGCTTTGTCTACCGTTTTGGGCCCCAATATTGACGCCATTATCGTCGACACTACAGCTACTGCTTACAAGTGCATCGAGATTCTAAGAGAAAGAAGAGCAGGAATTGCGTCGTTTATTCCTTTGGATTCTGTGATGAGTGACCAGATCAACCTTAATTTCCTCCGATCCATCCACGAGTCTGCTCGCCCTGCAATCGATGTTGTCAAGTTCGAAGACCCCGCAATAGAAAGAGCTGTTCAGTACGCCATCAGCGATACGGTGATCGTGGAAGATTTGGAGACTGCCCGGTACTTGAAATGGGAATCAGGACTCTCTTTGTCGAACAAGTTCGTTTCCTTAGACGGGTCCGTGCTTCACAAGTCGGGTCTCATGACCGGTGGTGAGCAGCAACAGCAGCACCAAAGATCTGGCAATCTTATCAGGCTCAACAAAAGCGGAGTGAACGATCTTGAAAAGAGAAAGGCCGACATTAGCGACAAGTTGGCGAAATTGGCTGCAGAAAAGCCTAGCCCTGTGGACATCAACAATTTTAATGAGGAAATCAACCAGATAGATGAGATGATTCCTGGGTTGCGGAGCCGGCTTGCTGTTCTTGAAAGACAAATATTCGAAAAGAACCAAGAGATTGTTTTTAACAGAGAAGTTTTGCAGGAAACCGTTGGACGCAAAGAAGATAAAGAGAAGGATGTGGCGGAAGTGACCAGAAAGATTGAGGACTGCACAGGCAAAATCCAAGATCTTCAGAAGCAGGTATACCTGGAGTTCTGCAGTAAATACAAGCTCAGCAGTATCTCTGATTTCGAGTGTTTGCACGGACCTGCTATGCGGACGAGATCACGAGAAAAGGCTGAAATTGATAAGAGACTAGTTTCTCTCAAGAACAAGCTTGAATTCCAGGATGAGCGGATGGCGGAAACCGACAAGCGAATCGACAGATTGCATGGGGAACTCAGCAATTTACAATCCGATTTACTTGTTGTGGAGCAGACTCTTGCGGAGAAGAACAGCAGTGTGGAAGAAGTGGAGGAAAACATCAGGCAGGTGAAGAGCGGAAAGGGCCAATTGGAAACGCAGGTTTCAGAGGACCTCCGCAAAACCAAAGAAATGGAAGATGAAGTCAAGGAGCTCGAAGCGGAGTTGAAGAGTCTCGGGCGGGAAATGACCCACTCAGAAGAGTTGATGATGAAGGTGGACGCAGAGAGATTTAACATGCTCAAGAATTGCAAAATGGATGATGTGGATCTTCCTCTCGAGGATGGGTTCTTGGATTCGTTGACGCTAGACGTGGAGAACGTTTCCGAGGTAGCGTACCAGGTTCACGTGGACTACAGTTTGCTTGATGTGCGGTACCAGGAAACGTACTCATCGAGAACAGAAGCGGATTTGCGGGCACGAATCGAGAGTGTTGAAAATGAACTCAAGGCGTTGACGCCTAACTCCAAGGCTATGGAGAGATTAAGACAAGTGGACGAGAAGTTAAAGAAGTTTGACCGGGATTTCAGCAAGTGCAAGCACGAGGTGAACCGGGTGACGGCGAAATTCGACGACATCACGACAAAACGGAAAGACGCGTTTATGGACGCGTTCCAGCACATTGCGGACAACATAGACCGTGTGTACAAGCAGCTTACCAAGTCGGACGCGTCGCCACTAGGCGGATCGGCGTATTTGACGTTGGAGGACGAAGAGCAGCCATTTTCCGCCGGAATCAAGTACCATGCTATGCCTCCGATGAAGAGATTCCGTGATATCGATCTTCTCTCCGGCGGAGAAAAGTCCATGGCGGCGTTGGCGCTCTTGTTTGCCATCCACAGCTACCACGCGTCGCCGTTTTTCGTGTTGGACGAGGTGGACGCGTCTTTGGATAATGCCAACGTGAAGAGAATTGCCGAATACATCAAGGAGAATGCTGGCCCCGATTTCCAGTTTATTGTGATTTCGTTGAAATCGGCACTTTTCGAGCATTCGGACGCGTTGGTGGGAATCTACAGAGACCAACGAGAAAATGCGTCGAGAACGGTTTCATTGGATTTGCGGAAATACCTGGCAGACCCGCTCCAGGTTCCTATTTCTGGGGACCGAGAGATTGCCGCGGAGAGCTGATGACATTTTTCGCGCATCTCATTTGGTGCGATGGAGATGACCTCTGCATAAGACCACGATGATCAGATCACCGTTCCTCTACAACCAGGGCAATTTGCTTGGTCGTCTACATTTGGTTTGCCGGAAAAACCTTGCCACCCGCTCCGTGGCCAAAACTTTCCGAAGGAAAACAAAGCGGGGTACCTCTGATAAGACATCACGTGAAAACATTCTTCAGCGGGAGATCCATGACGCGTTGGCCCTTCGAGGTTTGACTGTGGACGATGCTAGAATCCCCGAGGATCTTCGATTCAAGTTTGCCTTTGCCAAAACCACCGGTGATTTTCCAGTGCAAAACGTCCAGATCGTGTCCGCTACATCTGAAGGTGAGGGTCTTGGCATAATCCACAGATCTCTGTACGACTCTCATTGCACAGACGAAAAAGCATGCACGGTTGTGGTGGTGCCAAAAACTGTTCCTGGTGATGTCGTTGATATCGTCTTGAGACGACACACGGACTATGCTGCCGAGGCTGAGCTCCTCAGAGTGGTTGGAAAGGTTGGGAAAAGAGGCAAGCGAGACGACCGTCTAGTGGTGTGCCCTCATTTCTCCACGTGCTCCGGGTGCCAGTTCCAAATGATGTCGTATGAAAACCAGCTTGAGTTCAAGAAAGACGCCATCCGCAAAGCATACCGCTACTTTTATCCAACGGCCCTAGAGGAAGTCTCTGATGTCGGCGAAGTGGTTCCTTCACCGCTTCAATACTCGTACCGAACGAAACTAACTCCCCATTCGCACGTGCCCAAGAATATCACCCTGGAAATGCTCCCGTTGCCCCTTGGCTTCAATGACGTCCGGCCTCGAACTCGCCACATTGTCGACGTCGACCGGTGCCCGCTAGCCACACCTAGCGTGAATAATGGTCTAGATCACGTGCGACATCGATTCCACCACCAGCTCAATGCCAGAGCAGCCGGCTCCTCCGCGGACCCCGTCCCGGGCCAGTTTTTGCTCAGAGATAGCTTTCGGGTCGATCGCGTGACTGGAAGTTTCGACAATGTGTGTGTGGACAGTCCACGAAAAGTGGTTACGGAGAAAGTCGGTGATCACGTGTTCCAGTTTGCCGCTAACGAATTCTTCCAAGGCAACCGGTCCGTGCTCCCGACGTTCTTGGACTTCATTCGCTTCCATCTCAGCCACATCGACTACACCAGCATTGTGGATGCGTACTGTGGGTCTGGGTTTCTCGGAATCGGATTATCCGGCACTATTCCTGAAAACGGCAAGCTCTTGGGCATTGAGATCAGCGGCCTCTCCATCAAATACGCTGAACACAACGCAAAGCTCAATGGATTGCATAATGCCGTATATGTGGAGAGCAACTCAGACAAATTGTTCGAAACAGACGCTTTCTTGCGGTCTGGAGTCCGAGGACACTCGTCAGTGGTGTTGATGAACCCATCAAGAAAAGGGTCGTCTCGGCATTTCATGAAGCAGTTGCTCAAATACCGTCCAAAGGCCGTTGTATATGTGAGCTGCAATCCGTTTACACAAGCAAGGGATTTGGCCGATTTTGCCGAATTACAAGCGGCTCTGGATACTCGGTACGAAATCAACTGTATTACTGGCTTCGATTTTTACCCGCAGACAAAGCACGTGGAGTCAGTTGCCGTGCTTCAGTTACATGAATAGAGTATGCATCTTGATTATGTAAGCAACAGGCGCAACAGGCAATTGACATTACAGTTTATACCATCGACAGGAAATGCTGGATTTTGCCTCACCTGTCCTATTGATGAAAATGCTTGTACATAATATTAAGGTAATTATTATGGAGCTTAATTCAGAGGAAAAAGTTTCCATGGTCTATTCATGTTTATTTATATGCAGTCTTTGGTAGCCTATTGAATTTATAGTCTATAATGCAATACACAATATCTATATATTGTTTTTCCCATTTTTATGGCCATCATTTTAATCCTTATTAGCTGTAAATGGAAGCTTTCTATAGTACTTATACAATGCATGGTTTACGGTCATGTGAAGTTGTAAAATCAATATTATATTTTGCAACCATTAATTTCACTATAATGTGCTATATTTACAATCAAAAGTAACTATCAAAAATTTACAGTCACATGTGTAATTTCATGAGAGGCTATCGGTGTAACCATATAGATTTATCTTCTACCAAATAAAGATAGAGAAAAATTATAGGAAAAAATTATCAGAAAGAATTATAAGAAGAAGTTATGAGAAAGAATTAGAAGAAGAAGTTATAAGAAAGATTTATGAGAAACAATTATGAGAAAGAATTATAAGAAAAAATTATAGGAAAAAATCATAAGAAAAAGATTATATCAATATATATATCTAAATGTAAACAGACAAATAATAGAAAGTTTCACATTATGAAAATATATGAATATTTCTGTGACAAACTGAGAACTTCTGAAATGTACTAAACTATAGTATAATCATGAATTAGGAAGTATTATACACCATTTTTAACTTGTTTGTTCTCAGCTTGATATTGAATACATGTTATCTTTATAATAAGCTCAACTCTATAATCCTACTATGTATACTACTATCATTACTATTCTACTAATATTGTCCCTTTTTCTTGAAATAACTGTTATATATACATATTATGAATAATTTCAATTGTAGATTTGTATTGATTTGAATATAATATATTACATTAACACTACATTGCTGTACTATACTACTATACTTGTATACTATACTACAATACTACTATAATATCGTACTATACCTTTTATACCATCTATACTGTATCATCTATACAATTCTATACCATTATTATAATCTGTATACTAAAAATTATACAATACCTCCAAACAAATATCTATACTATTAATACTAGTATATTACTATAATGTACGATATTGCTTGTACTACCATAACATTCTACTAACCATACTAACCACACTATTATCCTACAATACTATAATATACCACAGTATTTTATAAACTATTTAAGAAAATTATATGTTTTACAAAACCATCTATTTTTCAATACTATATTAATATCTATACTACTATACTATACTAATCTTCCATACTATTATAATATTATTTTATACTATTCTACTATTCTGTACTATACTACTATACTATACTACTATAGTATTCTATACTATATTATTGTAATATCGTATTACAATACCATTCTTCTATGAACTATATCACTACCTATCTTTCTATACTGCACTACTATCTATACGATCCTATATCATTATAATACTATCTGTTTTCTATACTTAATTACAATACTGTATCCTACATTTAAAATATTTTAAGGATATCCTATACATAATATACTATCCGTACTATACTACTATCTGTACTATACTATACTACTATACTATAGTATTATACCAATATACTATAGTATTACTCTACTGTAATATATTATAGGACAAACTTTCTCTCAATACTATACTAGTATCTATACTAATTAAGATAGTCAATACTATTATAGGACTATAATAGTCTACTATCCATTCTACTACACCATAATCTATTATGATATCGATACTACTATACTCTACTATACTCTACTATACTCTACTATACTCTACTATACTCTACTATACTCTACTATACTCTACTATACTCTACTATACTATACTATACTATACTATACTATACTATACTATACTATACTATACTATACTATACTATACTATACTATACTATACTCTACTATAGTATACTATATACAAACTATTTATGGTGAAATTTAATACAAATAATTAATATATCATGAACACTCTAGTATATGAAAATGATTCATTTATGTACACTAATAATAATTGATATATATGAAAATATATATAGCCAACTTAAGTGTAAAATTAGACTTCACTACTCATGAATATTTAATACTTATATTTATACGTGACTTCTAGAATATATACATATAATTTTCATATATATAAAAATTCAATAATCTTATAATATAGTAAGTACATGCTTTACTACATTATACTATACTATAGTGCGTATATGCAGTATCATGTGTTTTTGTAAAGTATGGTACTTCAAGTATTGTACACTGAAAGAAAAGACTTAAGAACCATTGGCATGCTCCTGAAGATCTCAGGAACTAAATGATACTGTTTATATGGTTTCGTCTTGAAATCTAGCTCCTTTTGCTGAGGGCATGATTGTCCCGGGGTAAACTGGTGTATGGGTGTTTCTTGATTATGTAAGCATAGCAAGGAATATGACCATGACACAATGTGGTCTCCACCTTATAGTCGGTATTTAATATTGACTTATAAATATTACTATCTTTAGAGGAATATATGCTGTCTGCATGATGTGACGCTAAGAGTTTATTATACAAAGTATTATAAAGCGTAGTAGTGTACGATGCTTAAGTATTATATACTGTACTTTTATACTACACTATAGAATAGACAGTATACTAACTATGATGCTAAATTAATTTAAAGTGCACTTAACTATAATATCACTATACTACTTAACCATACTACTATACTATACTACTAAACTATACTACTATACTATACTACTATACTATACTACTATACTATACTACTGTACTATACTACTATAATATACTATACTACTATAATATACTATACTACTATACTATACTATACCATTCTATACCATTCTAGTATACCATACTAGTATACTATTATCGAGTATTCTACTCAACTTTTATAATACTATTTTCTATACTACTATCATCTATATATTATATATTCATATCTTTCTATACTATACTACAATACCATTATACTTCTGTATACACCATACTACTACAAACTATAGTATTATACTGTAAGCTTCTCATACTCTATATTCCCCAGCATAGTAAAGATTATTTTTTGACCCACAAATCTAGAAATTCTCTTCACGGGCAAATTCATCAATGACATCGTTGATGGCATTAAGAGCCCAAGAAACACGATGACGTTGTTTTTTCCCAGAAATAAAATCACTAGTAATGAGTCTTTTCTGAATAAAATACTGAAGACCACGAAGCAAAGCAGCATCATCTTTTGCTTTCAATAACCGCTCGATTAAAATGCGGTCATCGAATTTTTGCTCGTGGGAAGGCATTTTCTGAAACCCGACGCCCATGCCCACGGCGTTAATGGCGCATTTTTTCGACACGAGATCTGCAAAAGTAACGAGCATCACTTCAAGAAATAATTTGTTGTCGGTGGAGGTGGTGACGAAGTTGATGACGCGAAGTACCGATAAGGGAAGAGCGCCTTCGGATAAAAGGAAGCCGAAAAGACGACCAAGATTAAGGATTTTTTTCAATTTATCCGAATCATCATCTCCGTCATCATCATTGAATCCAGTGAAATCACCTTCGTCGTCGCTGTCGCCACCGCCACTGCCGTCAAACCCACGGAAAAGATCCCAAAGTAAAAATTGCATCGTTTTCCGGTAACCGTGAGAATCACAAAGCTTCGCTGCTAGAACTCCGTAGTATGGGTTCCACGCAGGCTCCACCACAGCACAATGGACCAAGATGCGTGGAATCTCCCGCTGCTGAACTCGCTTCAACGCTAGCTTATCCAATTTGGTCATGGCATCAACGTAGTCGTTCGCAGACATGATAGAGATGAAAATGGCCCGGCGAATATCCGTATTCATCCTCTGTGATTTCGCTAATTCGAGCCAATTGGGCTCTGCTGCATCAAGAATATCGTTCATCGCTGCCACATCCACCTCTGCCTTGTTCTCGTCAGTGCCTGTACCTTGGCCCTTCCATGCCGACCCCACAAGCCACCATTTACCCTTTTCACCAACGCTTCGAATATCGCTGAGCGATACCTGGATCGCATCGGCGTGTTTTGCTGACGCGAACGTACCGAGGAACTTCTTGATCCGAGTCACAAGTTGCTGTGTTTGCTCACTCACCGCCTTGAGCTTATTGTTCTTCAAAGAAACAATAGTTTCCACAAGAAATTGCATCCTCGGCGTTGCCTGAATGGAACTGGACGCTTTTGTCACCTCCACCACGATCTCTTTAAGCGACGACGGATCATCGCTCCGCATCTGGTTGCCTGAATTGCGTATAATCTTGAGAAGAAGCTCCGCAGACGCTTCGTTGAGATCACCAATGAGCTCACGGATAATGTCGTAGAGAAGCCGACACGAAACTAGCTGGAACGCGTAAACCGCCAGAAGCAACGCCATTCCGTTCAACCGCAGCTTGGTGTCGTTGTTCTGTCCATACTGATCGAGCTTCTCCACTAGCGTCTGTACAAAGTAAGCGCCAAAATCCACTCCTTGCAACCGGTACAACGCCACAATGAACCCCGCATGGAGGTAAACGAATGTGTCCAAGAGACGACCTTGCAGAATCACACACTCCATGAGAAACGAAGTGAGATTCTCAATGACAAGTTGTCGTGGGTACTGGAGAAACAACAGGTTGATATCAGAAAGAATCGTCTGCATATTGCTTTCGGAGAGTTTGTTGATGGGTCCCTTGATAGCTTTTTGCAATGCCAATTCTTCCTCCGATTGCCCTGCATTTTCAAGTGCCATCTTTCGTCTGATCGCCGGTGGAATGTACTTGTTGTCCAGTCCTGGTGCCACAAATGGGTTTTCTTTTTCCCCTTCTGATTCAGAGTCGAATTCTGAGCCAGTGTCTGAGCCAGCGTCAGATCCAGCGTCTGTGCCAATATCTCCAGCATCTGATCCAGCATCTGATCCAATATCTGATCCAATATCTGATCCAATATCTGATCCCTCCATATCATCCAACCCACCAAGCAAATCGTCAAAACCATCGTCTTCCTTCGGTAGTTGTTTACCTTTTTTGATGCCAAGTTTCTGTGCGTAGTAGTCCACATCATCATCTATGGAATCACGAAACACCGCCTCCGGTTCACGCAGACTCTTTTTGCTTTTTTTGCTTTTTTCTTTGGGCTCCGAGATATCAGATTCGAATCCTCCGAAATCTTCGCTTTCCCCAGCCTCACTTTCATCCTTGATTGGCGCCTTCTTTCCTTTAAGCTTCGCTAGCTTTGCAAGTGGATCTTCTTCTTCTTCTTCATCTTCGTCTTTATCTTCGTCTTCATCAAAATCTCCCTCATCAAAATCATCAAAATCGCCCTCATCAAAATCTCCCCCGTCATCATCACTCCCTAGATCATTATCAAGATCTGCCTCCTTGACAACCCGAATATCAGAATTTGTCTTCTTGGCTCCTTTCAACTTCCGAAGTTGTTCCATTGGATCTTCCTCTTTCTGCTTCTTCAGTTCCCGTTTCTCTTGCTTCTTCAGATCCTGTTTTTTCGGCTCCATCTTCAGCTCCAGCTCCAGACCATTCTTCTTTTGGTAAAGTTGAGCTTTTGCGGCCGCTAGAGGTCCCTGAATTTGCGTATTTGACCGCTTCTGCTTCTTAACTTGCCGCTCTTGTTTCCTCTTTTCTTTCCTCGATATTGGCTTCTCATTTTTCCCCCTCTTAGTGCCTTTTTTAACTTTTCCATCGTACCCGCTATAATTGCCGTTTCCACTAGATTGGTCTTTAATTTGATCTAGGATTTGTCCGGGAATTCTAATCCCATGCTGTTCTTTGGCCATATGTTGGAACACGTTCTATAGAAAGTTACCAGTGTTTGTCGCGATTATCGCGATGACCTTCCTCCATCGATTACGTAATCAGAGGAACTTAAAGAACACCGGATTTTAAAGCTTTTATCCACTACAGTAGAAATTCTATTCTCCACAGTAGGACTGCAATTCTATGGACCCACTAGCCTCTTCTAGAGTCGTATTTTCCTTGAAAGCATATATAATGGTGAGATGTACGGGTGTGTCATTGGCCACCACTGCAACGACTGCCCTAACACCACCTATCGTATATGAAAAGAGCAGCCCGTAAACAACTGATGTCAGAATGGATTCCGTTGACTTTATCCTCTAGCACCAAATGAGTTGTCAACGTCACAGTAACAACTAGACTTATTTGTACACCCGTGCACCAGGGCGGTGGCCCCCACAAAACACTCCCTAAAAGTTCCGACCTCCTCTCATCCAACACACACAAATGAACAGATTCAAGATCGACCTCTGGGGCCTCAAAATAGACCTTAAGCTTCTTGGAGATCTATTCTTTCTCACAGGAGCTGGGCTCTCTGTTTATTATATGGTACACCATCTTCTCAACGACGGAATCGACAACTCCATCCGCAACAAGCAGGCAAAAAAGAACAGCAGCAATATTCTCCGAAAGATCCAAGCAGCTCAGCCCGAGCTCAAAGACTTGCAACTTAATGAATACGAGAAGAGTCTATTGAACTCGCTTGTTGTTCCCGACGACATTTCCGACGGGTTCGACGACATTGGCGGGTTGCAAGAGATCATAGACGAGCTCCACGAGGCAGTGATTTTGCCCCTTACGGAACCACAGCTCTTCCAGGCACATTCTTCGCTAGTTCAGCTGCCCAAAGGTGTTCTTTTCCATGGACCTCCTGGATGCGGCAAGACCATGTTGGCACGAGCCATAGCTAAAGAAAGCGGGGCGTTTTTCTTGCTGATTCGTATGTCCACCATCATGGACAAGTGGTACGGCGAGTCCAACAAGATCGTGGATGCCATCTTCTCTTTGGCCAACAAGTTGCAGCCGTGCATCATCTTCATTGACGAAATCGACTCTTTCTTACGCGACAGACTGTCGAATGACCACGAGGTATCGTCAATCATCAAGGCCGAATTCATGACGCTCTGGGACGGACTTGTGTCCAACGGACAGGTGTTGGTGATGGGGGCCACCAACCGGGAGAAGGATATTGACGCTGCTTTTATGAGACGGATGCCCAAACGGTTTGCTGTGGGCAGACCGAACCGGTCACAGCGGAAGGCCATCCTTACCAAGATCCTTAGCAAAGCAAGCCTAGACGAAGATTTTGATCTTGATGCCGTTGTTATGGCCACTGACGGCTACAGTGGGTCTGAATTGCGGGAGTTGTGCCGTGAGGCGGCCTTGGCTTCCATGAAGGAATATATTCGTGAAAACTACAAGCGGGGACAAAAGAAGGAAACCGCTCCAGGTCTGGTTCGTCCTTTGATGACCCGTGATTTTGTGGCCGATAAGTATGCTTTGGACTAGAGGAGCCCTAATTATAATATAGTACTGCAGATAATTCTCGCGATGGTATATCTCCATCTTTTTTGCTTCATTTATTCTTCTTTCTACTCTTCTTTCTACTCTTCTTTTCTTTCTTCTTTTCTTTCTTCTTTTCTTTCTTCTGCTGTTTCGTCTATCTTGGACCATTTTTCGGTCTACATCTTTTTCGGCAAATGAAGAGAATGATGGCATCCAGAAGAAAAGGTTTTCTCTTGTTGCCATGGTTCTTACTTCGTTTGCTCGTATTGGCTCCTTCGAAGATCCTCATGTCGCTCCAAATGGTGTGGGGATTCAAAGCGGAGCCCAGATCAACATATCACGGTCGATTTCCCTCTTGTTCATAAAATTTTGTTACAAATTATTCGTTCAAGAACAGCGTAAGCTGGCATAAACGGCTTGATACATTTTCCTCCTGCGTTTTGTATATACTCTCCATGCAGGTAGCAACCCCTGATAGTAGCACTTCTTCAATTCCATTATCTCGAATTCCCCATTATCACCAATTCTTCTTATCCATTCCTCAATAATCAATTCAATTGATAGTTATAAACAATCGATTCAATGTTCCTTCGAGCAGCTCTCAGAGCAAAACCCCTGCTCAGAACAATCCCCCTGCTCAGACCAACCCTAACTTCCCCACTACAAAGACTAAAATCAGATTTGGCACACCTTAAATCTGAACTCAGTGAAAATGATTCAGTAACATCTACAAAATCTACTGGTGTCATTGATCACGTGGACTCTAATCAAGTTCTCTTCTTCTTCAATAGGGTTTATCCAAAGTGGATTGCCCGTCTATACAACAAAGGCTTTCTTCGGTTTCTTGTACCGTCAGCTCTAGACGATGAGCGGTGGAAACAACGCGTTCTTTCTTTTACAGATTCCAAGGATCACCCATTGCCTGCTGGCGTCACCGTGAAGGAGTTTGTGCCCATGAAACGTGACGGCGGTGCCTTTATCAACTTTACTGTGCCGCCAGGTTGCTCAGTGAAGGAGCTAGCTACGGCCATTGAGCAAAACGTCCAACGCAACAAAGAGGCCAGCTTGAACCGTACATTGTGGCTCCCAGACGCGTTCCCAGTAAAGGGCACGCCGTGGATCGAGGACTTGAACCGCTTCCCCTCTTCTCGAATGAAGGTGATGTTTGAAGGTGATAAGCTCACCGATGAAGAGTTGTATGTGTTGTTTAGACGCTACGGCCACATTGTGGACATTGTCCCCGCCAACTCCACCACGCCATACGCCACGGTGATGTTTCGGTCTACAGACGCGTGTATCTGTGCCAAAAACTGTGCTACAGGTGTCCGTCTCAACCTGGGCTCTACTGTGCTCCATTTGCAGTATATTCCAGCCAAACGGGTCAATTACGTGACTGACTTCATCTCCAGCCACCAGCGCATAGTGTTGCCCATTCTTTTTGCCATTCTCGCCACCATCACCGTGTTGGTGTTCGAGCCCATCCGTGAGCACTTCATTGAGGTCAAAATTAAGCGCAAATACACCTGGGATAATCACAAGGACTCATATCTCGTCAAGGCCGTGTACGTGCCGTACCGGACGCTAGTACGGTGGATCAGCACCAGTCGTGACTTCATCGATGACTCTATTGGCTCCATCACTGGCGATTCTCGTCGTCATGCTGCCATCACCGATATCCCTATGGGTGATATGGAATCGGATCTTTTTTGGTCCGAGCGGTCCGAGAAGGCCGAGCAGGTGAAAATGTGGATCTGTGAGAATGCCAACACATTCATTGTGGTTCGTGGTCCTAAAGGTTCGGGAAAACGTGAGTTTGTCACCGACCATGCTCTCAACTCCGATAAGAACCTTGGCGGAAAGTACCTTGAGATCGACTGTGATCCGTTGATCAAATCTCGTGCCGACAGCATCTTTCTTAAACGTACTGCCGGCCAATTGGGCTACTTCCCCATCTTCACCTGGACAAACTCGATTTCGCAGTTCATTGATCTTGGCTTGCAAGGCCTCACGGGCCAGAAATCCGGCCTCAGCGAGTCCAAAGAAACCCAGTTCAAGAATATGTTGCTGTTGACCGCATCGGCCATCCGCAGAGTGGCCTTGTCTGACTACGAGTCGTATAAGGCCGAATACAAGAAGCAACTCCAGGAGAAAAGCGGTGATGACTCCAAATTCCAGGATATCCGTGAGGACGACTACTTGCAACTGCACCCGGAGGCGAAGCCCGTCATTGTGGTGCAGAACTTCCTCCGCAAGTCCGAAAGCCAAAATGATTTCATCTATAAACTGCTTGCTGAATGGGGGGCCCAGCTCATTTCGAGCAACACCGCCCACGTGATCTTCATTACCTCCGACCTGGCCAGTGTCTCCCACCTCACCAACGCTCTTCCGAACCAGGTGTTCAAGAACGTGTCTCTTGCCGACGCTAGCATGCTGAGTGCAAAGCAATACGTGGCCAGACAGTTGCAAGGCGTATCGGTCAAGGAGCCCTTGGACAAGTACTTGGCTCCCATTGGCGGCCGCATGCTTGACTTGCAGGCTTTTGTGAGACGTGTCAGATCGGGTGAACCCATGGATCACGCTTTGAATGAGATGATCACTCAGGCTGCTGAGCAAATCACCACTTTCTTCTTGAACGCCTCGTCCAATCAGGCTGGCGCCAGTGACGCTACTTGGAGCTCTACCCAAATATGGGCCTTGATGAAGCTTTTTTCTGAAAAGGAACTGATTAGTTTCGATGATTTGGTCAAATCCCCACTCTTTGGTGATGACAAGGCCAGCGTATCCACACTTTCTCTTCTTGAGAAGAATGACCTTATCTCAATGCAAAGCGACAAGGGAATCCTTGTGTCCATCGCCACGGGCCGTCCGTTGTACCGAGCTGCTATCAAGACATTGGTGGGAGACCCTAAGGTGTACAAGCTCTATGAGACACGGTTCGTAAAGAACTTGATTCAGATTGAAAACGAAAAGATTGCAAAGCTCGAGGATGAAATCGTCAAAATCGCTCATCTTAAGGACTCCAAGTTCGTCAAAGAACGTCTAGAGTACATTGCTGAGAAGATCAATGGCAGCACCGACCAGGTCCGCAAGTATGAGAGCACCATCAAGGATATAGGTGCCATGAGTCAGAATCCGAAGAAGGGCATCTTTGGCTTCTAAATGCAAGAATGAACAGAATGCTATCAGAGATGCGGCGCAGAGGATGTCTCCTCGAGTAAGTTCTTCAGAATAATCTCATACGCCATCCTCTGTCGGATAATGTGCATGTCTTTCTGGCCAAACGCCAAAGGTGCCAGAGCAGAGATACACTTGGCCACTGTGCAGGTGAATACACCACAGTCGTACCCATTTTGCTGCTGAGGGGTTTTTGATGATGCAAGAAGTTCATAAGAAGGGGCACCCACACCTAATCTTTCTGCTTCTTTAGTCATGTATACCTGGAGCAATTCCACCGCTTGTAGATTTCCACGAGAGGCCAAAGAATCATGGTAGCTGATGGTATTGAGCTTATTGTCGATAACAGCCACACACCAATGAGTGCTCATAATGTTAATGGGGACGATAATCTTATCCTTTTCAAAAAGGTTAATTTTTCTCCGTTTGGCCCATCTGGCAACACCCTGGTAACCTTTCAGCTTTAATGTGGAGAAAAAATGGGTGGTCCAGCAGTACACGTGGGGCAACTTTTCTGTGACCAAACTGAGGTAGAAGTCGATGATGTTATCGTTGAGCCATTGGCCATCTGCTAGCGTCAGGAGATCCCGAACGGTGATATCAATGGAATATGCAGAGACCACCGGAGCCGAGGCATTTTTGGATCTCCAGTACCGGTAAACGGTATCTTGCTGATCTGCAGATAGTGGTTTCACTGCAGACTGGGCTGCCTTGCGTTCTTTCGTGATAAGTTCTTGCACATGCTGTTGTTCTTCTTTAATGAAGTTGCCACTTTTATATAGGTCCAAATTGGAGAGCACCGAATCGGCTAGAGTCGTGCTGGCCTGGGGAAAAGGCTTGTAGTGATGGTAAAACTTAGAAACCATATCATCGTAATCTGTTGATGGGACCTTGGGCGTAAAGAGTATATCTGGGCTGCGAATGGACTTGGGGACCACTGACGGTTTGGACATGTCGATATCTAGCAAGTTGGAGCCGGGGTCCAAATGTGAGTTGAGGATGGCCTTTGAGTCGAGAATCCCGGTTTCACGGGGACGTGGAATATTTCTTTTCGGAGCTTTCGAAATTATAGATAAGGAAAGACCGTATTGGTCATTACCGTCGAGGTCATCATCTGAGGAGTCTGTAGCGTAGAGCGAGTCGTAAAGACCGATTTGCTTCAGTATAGGTTCTTGTTTTGGGGGTTTCGGAGCCGCCTGGACCTCCTGAACCTCCTGAACGGTTTCCGGTTGTGGCGCCGGAGGAATGACTTGTTGGTTGGGTTCATCGGAGTGATCAAAGACATTTTTAAGCAAGAAAAGAACCAAATACGAATAGCTCGCCGATAGAATCCTAAGTATCGTGTTCGGAAGATCTCTTATTTGCCACTGAGTGGCGATTTGTTTCTGTGGAACAGGAGGGCTGGTATAGGAATCGAGATCTTCATCTAGTGGGGCAGGATTATTGAGGAAATCGTAAGTGACGTCATCGACCGGAACATTATGGCCGGAGCTGACAGACCCATCTTTCAGCGGTGGGAAATATTTAAGGCGATTTCGACTGGTTAAAGGGTTGGCCTGAGCAATCATCACTGGATCCGGATATTCACTTTGCCTGGGGATAATGTGATCACACCTCCGTACCTCCGAGTGCGGATGTTTTGCAAGAGAATGATGTACTCACGGTGGATATTTTGAATTAATGGAGGAATGATTATTGGATTGTCTGTGGTTTGGATTCGAAAATGGGCTTTTATTGGTTCTGGGGTTTTGGGGTTTTTTATTGTTATATATATATATATATATATATACATATATATGTTTTTTGTTTCAGTTCATCAATTGGCATTCATCGTTGTATTTTGCAATCATTGTTGCGGCGAAGAATAAGTCCAAATTGATCGATGTAATATTGTAACTAGTTTAAAGAAAATCGTAGGTGGGAAAAGGGAGTATTTATATATGGGAATTTTCAACGGCTGCAAAAATTCTGAAACACCGCGAGAAATATAAAAATGTGGTGCTCGCCCTTGAGATTTGTCTACCTTTTTTTTGTTTTTCCCTTCTCCTTCTCTTTTTTTTTTTTTTTTTTTTTTTTTTTTTTTTTTTTTTTTTTTTTTTTTTTTTTTTTTTTTTTTTTTTTTGCGATTCTCCTAATATTTGCTTATCGCGCGGCTTGTAATAGATCCATGTCCAAAAGCGCACTTGCTAATTAAAGCTTTAAGGTTTTAAAAATTATTCGGGTAAAATATGGATTTAATGGATTCCATTATAATTATATAAAGTCAGGATTTGCAAAAATTGCCTTGCAAAATTCTTATCGCCCCGTCTTCTATCGCCAAATCTCCAATTATGCAGTGCGCCTCCCACGTGGCTCGATAATACCTATGAGCCAACTAAAGCTTCCATTGTGCGAGCTGCCCGATCATACCGCCCAACCTCTCCACACACATAAATCCAAAAGTCTTTCTGGAAAGCTCTCTTGAAATTATGTCTGACGATAATATATCCAACAAAATGCTTTTTGGTAGTAAATTGGAACAGGAAATTTATCAGCCTTGGCGGGAACACTACATTGACTATTTGAGGTTAAAGAAGCTCTTGAAAGAGGGCGTAATCCTTCAAAACAACTGGTCCGATCAGGATGAACAAAACTTTGTCAGTGCCTTGGATTCAGACCTCGAGAAAGTCTACACTTTCCAAGCAAACAAGTACGATGAGCTCAATGAGTACTTGAACGAGTTGCAGGAAGCAACCGAGAAACCAACAAAGTCTTTTGATGTCCAGGCCTTCAGCGAAAAGCTAGAACAGGCGTTGAACTTGACCCAGGAATTGAACCACTTCCAGAGATTAAACTATACTGGTTTTATTAAGATCGTGAAAAAACACGACCGTTTGCACTCGAAGTATTCGGTCAAGCCTATGTTGAATGTGAGATTGAAGAGTTTGCCCTTCCATTCCGAGGACTATTCGCCCCTCTTATTCAAGATATCTGCGTTGTTCCAGTTCTTACGTGATAATTACGAGGTCGACAGATCGTTGTCCAAGTTGAGCTCCTTCAACGATGAGGCCGCCGCAGAAGACTTCAAGAGCTTCAAATTCTGGGTTCATCCGGATAACCTAATGGAGGTCAAGGCCACCATCTTGCGTCACCTCCCCGTTCTCGTCTACAACACCAAAAACAGCGAGTCGACATACGACTACGATGATGTGGACGATGATGATGACGACGACGACGACGCTCTCCAATTCTCCAAAAATGACCCCACCATCAACTGCTTGTACTTTGACAATGACAACTTCGACTTGTATAACAACAAGTTGATCAAAAACCCCAACGCAGTGACTTTGAGGGTCAAATGGCTCGGCCACTTGTACAACAAGCCTCCCATCTCGTTGGAAAAAAAGAGCTTCGAGAAGAACTCTGACACATACGATGTCGACGAGAACATCACCTTGAAGGAAAAGTACTTGGACTCCTTCCTCAACGGCACATTCGACAAGGAAAAGTATATTCGCAAATTGCAGAAGAAAGGTGAGTCTCCAGAATACCTCGAGAAGCTCGAAAAACATATCGACTCGTTGTCCAATTGCATCAAGGACAACAATATCCAGCCATGTCTTCGTACAATGTACAAGAGAACGGCGTTCCAGATTCCTGGCGACGACAAAGTGAGGGTGGTGATCGACTCAGACATCTACTTTATCCGTGAAGATTCGTTTGACAGCCAGCGGCCAATTCGAGACCCCACCAAATGGCACAGAACGGATATTGACTCCAAGGTCAACAACCCGTTGTCATTATTGAGAAAAGGGGAATACGTCAAGTTTCCCTACGCGGAGCTTGAAATCAAGATCAAAACCAAGAAGAAGACGAACAAAAAATTATTGTGGGTGGATGACTTGGTTCAGTCGCATTTGGTCAAGGAGATCCCCAACTTCTCCAAGTTCATTCACGGTATTGCATCGTTATTCTTGGAGGATGACAAGTTGGACAACATTCCGTTCTGGTTCAACGAGTTGGAGTCTGACTTGATGGTGGACCCACAGCAAGCGTTTAATGATACGAGGGAGAAACTCGCCAAAATGCAGAGCGACGAAGAAAACTTCAAAAAGTTCCGGTCAATGTTGGCAGCGTCGGGAAGTACGGACGTTTCGGCCAGATCGAAGTCGTTCTCCGGGTCTCTCTTGAATGGTTTTGGTGTTGAGGAGCCCCAACAAGGACCCAGGAAGTCCGAATCGGGTTTCTCCAACAAAACACTCGGCACCAGTACCTCCTACGGTACAAATGGCACAACAGGTGCAGTGGACCCCTTGGACAGACAAGGGGATGCAGCGGGAGTTTCAGGCGGGGACTTGGACCAGTCGTCAGACGAGAGCTCGGACGACGAGGAACGCGGCGGCAGCAAACCGTTTTCCAAGCTTTTGAAGCTCCCAAGCACGTTCTCCAAACTTCTCGACGTGGACTCGGAGGACGAGGAGGTGGACTTGCCTGCAGGAGTGGTGAAACCAGCCCAGTACATCAAGAACGCCGGGCCGTTGAAGATCGAACCCAAGGTGTGGCTTGCTAATGAAAGAACGTTCAACAGATGGTTGCACGTGACCACACTCTTGTCGTCGTTGACGTTCATTATTGTGTCGTCGACCACGAGGGCGAACTCGACCGAGACGGCCAAGGTGGTGGCGTACATCTACTTTGGGTTAACGGTTTTCTCAGCTTTGTGGGGATACTACATTTTCATGAGAAGATGCGACATCATCACAGAAAGATCGTCGAAGCACTTGGATAACGTGTTTGGGCCGTTGATCATTGGCGTGGGGCTCATTGCAGGTCTCGTGATCAACTTTGTGTACGGGTACCGGGCGATTGCACGAGAGTCGGTAGTTGCTGCGAGCGAACTTGGTGACGGGTACTACGCAGCCAATCCTATGCAACGGCGTATTCTCGAGTGGGTGTTCTGGGCCGTGGGAGCGTGATCAGAATTATGCTGCCGAGTTTTATAGCTAATATACTGCATATAAGCGATGATCCTGTACATACGCAATTGACACGGTTTTGCGAACATCAAGAGTAGTCAACACCAACAAGATACAGCCAGCAGGCAGTGGCCAACCCATCACAGCATGAGCAGCAACATCTCGTTATACACAGTTACGGCAGCATTAGTTCTTGGAAACGAAGGCAAGAGGCTCTTTGCCAAGTACTACAGGATCAACGAGTCCATCCAGCAGTACAAGACGCTCCAAGAGCAGACGGCATTTGAAGAAGCCATCTACAGCAAAATAAATAAGCAGAACCAAGACGTGATACTATACGACAACCATTTGGTCACGTACAAGCAAAGCAACGACGTTATTGTGGTGATTGTGGCGGCGATCAACGAAAATGAGTCGATGGTGTTTTCATTAGCTAGCAACATCAGTGAAGCTTTGACCATTCTTTTGAACAACTCGTTAGACACCACCACAGTATTACAGAAGTACGACATGGTGTGTCTATGCTTTGATGAGGCCATCGATGATGGCATTGTTGTTGAGATTGATCCTGCTATTCTTGTGAGTAGAGTGACCAAGCCTCCAGTGAATGAATTTCATCTTCAGGCGAATCTTGACAAGGGAATGTTCAATGCTTTATCATTTGCTTCTAAGAAAATCAGTGAACGGTTGCAGCAAGGACTTTAGGAGGGCAGAGCCCATGGAGTTCGATTTAAGACTAAGGCGGGGAATGCCGGTGCGGAGATGAACGAATGCGTATGGCACAATAAATGATTTGACTGATTCTTTGTAGCCTTGCTACGAATGTAGCTACAATTGAAAATGGATATAATTGAAAAAATTGATATAATAGACAAATTCTGATTATTTCTATGAAATTGGATTTCATAGTAAGTTCAGAGTATTTCTATATATCTATAGTTGTCTACTTACGTAGATTTATGGCAGAATATTGCGAATTCGCATGATTAGCACATTTGCCGTAGAATGGCCAACATTTTGCGAAATATACAATAATACAATATTAAGGAATACACCATACAATAAAAAACTAAGGAGTACACAACAAAAATGTAAATCAAAAACCAGGACCATAGACCACCCGGAAACTCATTAGGAAGGTGTAGACGAGAAACTCTAAACAATACATTGTAAACAATAACTCGTTTGTGGGGTAACTCCTGCATATAAGCCAGTGGTTGCAAACGGCAACAAACACCATAGACAAATAATAAACAGAAGCGGGGGAAATACTATAAATTGGGCTACATTCCCAAGATGTTCAACAACAGAAATGGTGGCAATCTCAAAACTCGTTCATAGCGGATTGCTTCTTGCGTCCCAGCTGGTGTTCCAAGATGTGGCTGTTCCAGAACAAGCATCCACGGAACAATACAATATGATCACGTATCTCGGAGGCTTGGCTCCTTATAAACAACATCGTGGACACGGAATACCTGTGGAACCTCCGGGCCAATGCAAAGTGGAGCAGGTTCAAATGATAGCACGTCACGGAGAACGGTACCCTCAGAAAGACCGAGGGGAAGCTTACAAGAAATTATACAAACGGCTTAGTGAAAAAGGTCCGCTTGTGGGAGAATTGGCTTTCCTAAATGACTACGAATTCTTCATTGATAATGACCAGTACTTGGAGAAGGAAACTACCGCGGGGAACTCGGCCGGAATATACGCTGGAACAACCGAGGCCATGCGCCACGGAGCCCAGTTCCGAGGGCAGTTCAAGTCGGTTTACAATGAGTCCCGGCCTTTGGAGGTGTTCACGTCCAATTCCGGCCGCGTCCACCAAACTGCGAAATACTTTGCCCGTGGCTTCTTAGGTGACGAGTACCGTGAAAACGATACCGTTCACTGGAACGTGATCCTGGAGGACGGGTCCATGGGAGCCAACACATTGACTCCAGATAACGGCTGCGACTATTTTATGGACGAATGGAACCACACTATCGCCGAACTGTTCGATAGTGAGTACCTCGAAATAGCTGCTCGTCGCATTTCCGAGGGCAACAGTCACGTGAACCTCTCGAAAACCGACGTTTCCGACCTTTTCGAGTGGTGCGCTTTCGAAACAAACGTCCGCGGCGACTCCCCTGTGTGCAGGTTGTTCACCAACGAAGAGTTTATCCGCTACGGGTATCTGCAGGACTTGCAATGGTACTACAAGTACGGTCCTGGGAACAATGCCACGCGTGCATTGGGAGCTCCGTTCTGGCGAGCCGCCTTGAGCCACTTGAAGGAAGATAATCCGCAGAATCCCTTGTTGTTGATGTTCACCCATGACTCCCACTATCTCCTCCTCCATTCTGCCCTCGGTGTCTACTTTGAGCACGTGCCCGCGCTTCCTACCGATCACGTGCCGTTCCCAAACCCGTACCGTCACGTGGATTTGGTGCCCATGGGCGCCCGTACGTACGTGGAGCGGCTTGCCTGCGGCGACGACCGCTATGTGCGTCTCGTGGTGAACGACGCTGTCATTCCTATTGACTCGTGCCAGTCCGGACCAGGGTTTTCATGCCCGTTGGATGAGTTTGCCGCTTATGTGCAGGACAGAGTTGAAGGAATGGACTATGCCAGTGTTTGCCATGCCAAGACTGGAAAATTGACCTTCATTTGGGACTACAAGGATCATTCCTACGATGCTCCTGACATTGATGCCTAGATGTTTGAATTTTGTACTATTTCGTCTATATGCAGGACCATTATATAAGTTTTTAGTCTATTACAGCTTGGTATGATGATAACGAGTAAGTTGTGATTTGTGGATAATGAAGATAATGAAGGTAAGCTATGTTTCGGATGAGATTTTGGTTTTTCTTTCAAGGGGATAATGAAGTATAGTAATAAATACAATAGTGAGAAATATCGAGAATTAGTATTGTATATTGTGTATTCTATGGTGGCTATATTATATTGTAAGCTTTATGTATACTTTGCTATTTACATTTCTATAGATACAGTAGTTAAAGAATGAAATGGTATAAGGTTAGAAAGAATATATTGTATTGGAGTTATTCGGTCAAATTATACAAATTGATAATGTATTGTGTCCTACCAAAATTCTAATTGGTGAATAGAGGCAAAACACTATTGGTATAATCAGATTTCTAGACTCCATTTATGGTTTTTATTACTTAGTACGTATAATCTATGGGTATTGAATATTAAAGAATATAAGGAGAATCTAAATTGAATAATGATAGCAAGAATTGAACTTATGAGTTTGATATATGCAATTTTCTAATTTTCTAATTTTCTAATTTTTGATTATTGATTATTGATTATTGATTATTGATTATTGATTATTGATTATTGATTGATTATTGAATGGCAGAATACAAAAGTTTAAATGGAAACACCAAGAAAAGCAAAAGAAGGATATAGACAAAAAACTAGTAGTTTGCCATTGTTCTTATAAGATCACTTTATTCAATATCAACTATTATGT
>JAJMHH010000027.1:62827-76168 GCA_030582955.1 Osmozyma tolerans
GATATAGATATAGATATAGATATAGATATAGATATAGATATAGATATAGATATAGATATAGATATAGATATAGATATAGATATAGATATAGATATAGATATAGATATAGATATAGATATAGATATAGATATAGATATAGATATAGATATAGATATAGATATAGATATAGATATAGATATAGATATAGATATATATTATATAGATATACATACACAAATGAATATACATATATATTAATCATGCTCTTTTCTAATAAAAAGTAGATAATTATATCTCTCCAGATTATAATCTTTTGAGTATACTTTTTGTATATATTTAATAATGTTTATAGATATGTACGAAAGAACCAATATATAAATTACAAATACATACGTAATTAAAAATACAATACTTATACCTATTCTTTTGTAAAATAGGGGAGAGATTAATTATATTCAAATGTATAAGAAACATTGAATAAATATCTGGACATATGGCAGAATATTCTTCGTCTGAGGATATATTTAATTCTAAAGTAAAAACTCCTCAAGTGATCCCACAAACTAAGAAACTGAAACTCAAATATTGAGATTAAACTTAAAAAGTGTACGGGAAACTTAGAATATGAAACATTGGATTATGGAATATGAGAATATGAAAAATTAAAAAGTTGGATTTAGGATACAAAAGTATGGAGGAAACTAATTCCGTAGAGCATTAATGTTTAGACTATTGAGACTAGAACATTAATTACTAGGCTAAACATTGGACTACGTATATAACTAGTTTAAACAGTATATGGAGATTTATATGCAGTACATCGGAAATCAGATGACAAGACTGTCTTTGTCATCGAGCTAGGGAAGCTTGTATACCTATACTTTCCGGTTCCCGCGTGTGTCGGAAATTTCATCTTAATGGAGCTAGACTGTAGAATTCATATCCACCTTCCTTTTATGGAAGGAAAGAGACAACATGCAGTCCTTTTACATTACTGGAAGGATTTCGGTAGTACACATTCCGTTTACATTCCCATTCAATAGTGAAAGTTTAGTACCATAGGCAGAATGCCACGTAGCTTATCCAGGTAGTCTCTGAGTATCCAGTAGATTCTGCTTTAGTTTGAATTTTTCGCAACTGTCTTATTTACTACCGTCCTGCATACAATCCATTTGTTTAGTTCACATTTTCATTTTTGAAACCGTCATTCTTCAGCTTCATTCTTCAGCTTCATTCTTTGACCATCATTCTTCTTCGTTCATTGAATCTTAATCCAAGTTTTCTATACGCGGCCAACCCGCCATGAACGATTCTTTTTTCTTTGCCTTGCTCCGAATCTCCATCGCCCATATTCTAAAGGCTACTGGTTTCGATAAATGTCGCCCTTCAATCTTGAATGTCGTGGTTGACTTGTACATTCACTATCTTCGAGAGGTAGTAAGCAAAGCTCAACGATACGCTGTTGCCCGGACCCATTGCACAAACGTAATGGAAGCCCAGGATGTTTTACAGGCTATTCTTGAAACACAGTTGATAAAACCCCTGACAGGAGAATCAGTATTAGATCCACACGACTTGCCCGAAGCTCCTAGTGTTGAATACAACACACAATCGCTTGAATCATTCTTGCGCTGGTTACGTTATAGTGATCAGTACCGGTTATCAAGGCGATTAAGTGCTGTTCCTAACTCGATGATTCGAACGCTTATGGAGAAGCGCAAAATCGATACCTCTGACGAAACCGACCAGGAGAAAAAGAAGCGTCGGTTGAAGGAACGCCAGGAGTACTATAACCATCTCAAGCAAAACACCGATGGGTCAGCTAATCCAGCCACTGGAATTCAACCTGAAGATCTTGATGAGGACGAAGTTACCGCCAACGATAAGTTGCTGTGGCTTGCCTACATGGCAGAAAAAGATACGAAGTTGGGCCATAATTTGCAGTACGCCAATACCGCCCTCCAGGATACTGTGCTACCGGTACACCGTAACCACAAATTCCATCCGCCTACAAAAGACCGTCCAGACAACTACGCGGCGTTTCTTCACCAGATCAACTCCTCCACTAAAAATGACCATCTTGTTCTAAGTGCTAACGACTATGACATTCCTGATGACCTGCACACAGTGCCCTCTGACCATCTCAAGCCCTTTTTACCATACAATGTTTCATATCCACCTGCGCTACTTAGCGATGATTTGGACCAATATGCGGATTACGTGACTAAGCATGGGTACCCTGTTGATCTTATACGACACCAGAATGGTGACAAATTGGAAGGTGTCAATGGAAAGGAGTCTTTAAATGATGTAAATGGGTTGAATGATGGTGAGTCCCATGGAAAAGAAGTGAATGAGGGAGAAGTTGAAAAGGAAGGAGCTGATGAAGGAAATAATGATCAAGCATCCAATGAGAAGAGCCCAGAGCAGTCAAATGAGCATGAATTGGGTCCCTCTGAGGCAAATGTTAAGGTTGAAGTCAAGGATCCAAATATGAATGGAGATTCTAAAGATGAGTCCTCCAAGGACTCTGAGGTTGAAAATGCTGAAAATTTGGATATCAAAAATCCTCTAACTCAAGCTTACGATAAAGATACTACTAAAGCTTCTGATGACAAAGATAATGATACTAAAGATTCTGATGATAAAGATAATGATACTAAGGATTCTGAGAACAAAGATACTGAGACTCAAGCTTCAGATCATAAAGACATCGAGACTCAAGCTTCTGAGGATCAAGTTTCTCATGACAAAGAGAAACAAGAAGCCAAGACAGATGAGGATGCGGAAAAGGATAAAAATGCTGAGAATACGACCACATCTAAAGCTCAAAGTGACTCTCCTAAAGACTTTGAAGAGCTGAACGATTCAGAACAGCCACCAACCGAATCTACAGATTTGGCAATGAATCCAATCAAGACTCTGGCTGGTCCAAATACCAATGAGGCCAAAGAAAATGAAGAGAATCCTGAGAATCCTGATAATGATAACCCTGAGAATCCTGATAATGACCCCGAGAACCCCGAGAACTCAGAGAACTCAGAGAATAAGAATCAAGAGAAAGATAACGAATTAACGAAGGACATTAAGTCTTAACTGCGGGACAGTCATGCTTTTGTTGGGCTCATTACATAGCTAGAACTTTCATGGCTTGTGCTTTCGGGTACTTTTACATAGTCTATGATGTTTTCATGCTGGTGAAAAAGTCTAATGCAGAAGGTTCTGCTTATATACCTGGTCCCCAAGTGCCGCCATCATCGGACGGTTCTTGAGAAGCTTCAGGAGAATCGGTTTGTTGAGAGTTTGCAATTTGATAAAACTCTTCCTTCAGCAACTTGAGAATCTTCTTAAACACTGGACGATGGCTGGGAATCTTAGGGTCGTCGCAAATCTTCCTGAATCTCATGATATACTCATAACACTGGAAGCATTCGTCAACAGACACGCCGACATTTCTTTCAAGATAATGAGGAGGAATATCCAAGAAATCCAATTCCACAAATTTGCTTCTGGCCTCTTTCACCGTGAGCACAAGCATGGCACCAAACAATGTGAACACGTCGTAGGCCACGAGAATTGGCAAGCAGCTTAACACCTCGATTTTCGAAACAGTGTTCTTTAAAATCTCTTGGTTCCGCTCATAAAACCCGTTCCCGCCAGATTCAGCTGGCCCGCTCGCTAGTAGATCTTCCATTAAGTCATACGGGAGGTCCACCGCCACCTCAAAATTCAATGTCTTCAACACAAGCTCCTCCCTATAGAGTAGCTGGTCCCTCCATTGCCAGAATGTCGAGCTATGCTGGTCGATTGTTTTTTGAGGATTCTTGATTTGACAAGCTGCCAATGCTATCTTGTCTGGAGGCCGGAATGTATCATGGAGTTTGCAAGAAATGGTCACTGCGGCACACACAACAAAGTATTTCGAAGTGGTTATTGGCATTCTCATATAAAATCGATTAATGTAGATGGTAGCGGCGAGAATGGTCCTTCCATCGATTCTTAGCTGAGTGGCTAGCTTTATAAGGAAATCATACATGGACTCTCGCACCTTGAGTTCTTGCGCTAGAGTCATGTGTTTTCTAGAAGGTGATCGACGGAGAAAATCATCTTCTGAGAAAAGCCACGTATTGTGGAACGAGCTCATTGCTGTGGCTGTGGTTTGTTGCTTTGGTGGATGATTTGTGGAGTCTGAGCCGCCGCTTTAAACTTTATGCTGTAGGCCAAATGATGATGGATTATATGCAGGACTGGTATATTCTGCGGTACAGTGAGCAGTGGGGAGCTGGCGATGGGGCAGGGGATGGCTGTGGCTGAGAAGATGCAGCTATCGGAAAGGTCATGGAGAGGAGCCGGGGGAAGGAAGATAGTTGTATAATGTACACGTGACGTGCCAATTCAATTCACGTGATCCATCACGTGCATTGTCTATATGCACACAGGTGAAAAATCGAGGGAAAAAAAGCACATCATCAGCTTGAATTCTCCATCACAACGACATGGCCAGTTATATGCATTTGTTCAGGCCCACGGTGGCTGCTCCAGCGGCGCCATCTGCAGCCAGTCCAGTTGGAGTAAAGATTCACAGCTCGGCGCTTTTCTCCATCTTGGAAATCGTGTCAAAGCAAGTTTTGGAGGAAAACAAGAACAAGAGAATCATGGGTACGCTATTGGGCGTCAGAAACGACGATGGATCCAATGTTGAGATCAGAGACGTCTTCATGGAGCCATGTCAAGAAACAGGTGACTCCATTTCCATCGAGGAACAATCCCACAAAACCTTATACCAATTGTACAAGAAGGCCCACCCAAAGGAGTTTGTTTTGGGATGGTTTGATGCCTCCAATGAAATCGATGGATCGACTGGGTTGATTCATGACTTCTATTCCAAGGGCGCCGACAGAGCTTACCCTTTTCCAGCCATATACTTGAATGTGTCCTACATCAAGGACAACAAGTTGAGCTTCCCTGAGTTGACCACTTATATTGGAGCCGCCATCGGAAAGCCCGGTTCCACTCACAGAGTTGGCTGGAAGACCACCACCACCACAAGCTCGTATGTGTTCACGCCAGTTCCTCATCAAGTGATCACCTCCACTGTTTCTGAGAAATTGGCCCTTAATGTGTTGCAAGACCCTAGCCAGGCTAACAAGAACAACTCTGTGAGTCTTGATGGCCACTTAAACGGTCTTGATACCTTGCTGAAGGAAATCGGCGATGTCACCAAGAATTTGGACCAGTTGTTGGCGTACATCAGCAACATCTCGAGCTCTGATGCCGACATTGACTTATTGAGGAACTTGTGCAATACTTTGCTCAACAAGCCAACCAGTTTATCCGACTTGAACGAGTTGCAGAACCATTTCCAGGCCCACAACCAGGATATTGTTATGATTGAGTATTTGACCAAGGCTGTCAAGGAGCAGATCGAGTTGAGCGCGAGGTTGTCTTCCGACGCCGAGAAGTCCACTGCTTAGGTAGTGTAATAGAGGTATAATACGGAGATTGGAAACTCCTTGTAGAGGGACATTCGAAAGTGTGGATGCTTTCTGGAAACTTTTGTGTGAAATTCTAGAATATTAGAAACTTCTCGGAAAGTAGTAGACCATGAAAGTCGAAAGACAAAGTTTCAATGTTGCAACTAGAGTACGCACTTGCAATGCATACTTAGTTTACAAACAGCAGGTGGTTGCAATTGCGAAAAGTAACACAAAAAGGTTTCTCGAATATAAATGGACATTTTCCCATCAAATTCCACAGATTTTTGACAGTCTTTTCTTTTCCTTTTTTTTTTTTTTTTTTTTTTTTTTTTTTTTTTTTTTTTTTTTTTTTTTTTCTCTTTTATTTTAACAAACTCTTCGTTCTCTTAATCTGGCCGTCGACATGTTCTTCTGCTTCTTATTGGCGACAGCCAGTGCCTTATCGTTGATGTCCCCGTTGAAATATTTCGACTCGTTTTTCGTCAACAATTCCCCTTTGCCTTTCCCACAATGGCTCTCTGATTTCACTGGCCTCACTGAATGGCCCGGTATTGACCCTCCTTATATCCCAATGGACTTCATTGATTTCAACAGATTACCTGAAGGCCTGGACTCATGGATCCATCGTGAAGCCACTTGTGGTGCACATCTTACCACTGCCGAAGTGTGCTCTTTTGATTGCGCCAATTGTGTTGCTTTTGACGATGTGTACTCTTGTCCAAAACTCAGTCAAAGTTTCGACGACGGGCCCACGCCTTTCACGCCTCAACTCACTGGTGTGTTGAGATCCAAGCAAACCTTCTTCACCATTGGAATCAATATTGTAAGATTCCCCCAGGTGTATAGAGAAACCGCCGACCAGGGTCACGTGATGGGCTCTCATACGTGGTCCCATCCATTTCTTCCATCGTTGACCAATGAACAGATTGTTGCTCAGCTCCAGTGGTCAATTTGGGCCATGAACGCAACTTATGGCCATCTTCCCAAGTGGTTTAGACCTCCCTATGGCGGTGTTGACGAAAGAGTTAGAGGAATTATCCGCCAATTCGGAATGCAATGTGCTTTATGGAATTATGACACGATGGACTGGGGCCTTGAGGCAAACGCTGACAGAACCGATGAAGATGTTGTTAATGATGTTGCTCAGTACAAGAGATTTGCCGGTGGAACTGGTCTTATTTTGGAGCATGATTCTGTTCAAAGAACCGTCACTGTTGCCACTAAAATATATGAAGAGCTTGGTCTGGACCAGATGACTGTTCCTCAGTGTGCTGGAGGCATCGAGTATGTGAGGCAATTTGATAAGCCGCGGTCTTAGGTGGGAATAATTGTTCAGTTTAAATGTGGGCGAAATGGTTGCCTTTTTATACCTCACACCCCCTGTGGCTGCAAAAATATCATGAAACGGTTGTGCACACAGTAATGCTCGGTTGTTTATATGCAGTATAGTATTTTGAATATAAAAAAAGCTAGTGTTCCCACTAATTAAAATGTAAAAAAGGTTTTGCCCTTTCCCTGTTTTACCAGCCCGTTACGTCTTTCTTGCGTATGGCTCTTGCTGGGTGAATGGCGTATTCTTGGTCTGCAAATGGAGAAGAAAACTATCATTCGATGGTCCAATTCTTTACCTTGATTTGAATCCTAGACGCGTCTTTGTTAAGCAGAGGCGTCAATTCTACAAATCATGATGAGGAAGAATCTGCCGTGAAATTGTCTTGATGAATCCAATAGATCATTCTATAACGACCAGAGAAAACTCAAGAAACTCTTAGACCCTCGTTGGCCGTCTGCACAGATTTTCTAAGAAAATCAGTACATCCCTAAGAGCTGGTCACAGAGGGTCTCTGGATTAACCAAGGAGGGATATTCGAATGACCGTTTTTCCTTTCATTAATAGTTCCTTCCTCGCCTTTTTGGTGCTGGGAACTTCCTGACCGGGATTTTGGAGGGGTGTGGCGTCTGGGTTCAAGAATCACCCGTAATTATAAGCTGTCAGCCTGAACGATGAGAAAGATGCTAGTTTTCCCATGAAGCTCACTCTAGAAACATGTCATGACTTACATTATGGTATTGTCCAATTTAGAATGTTATCACGTGTTTCAGGCGCAAGTGGGTCATTTTCTTGCTGACAGTTGATATTTTGTGGGAGATACTTGTTCTTTGCGTTCGCTTTGCTCTTGAAATGTATGCTTTGAGCATTCATTGCAAAGAGACCTCAAGAATCTCAATGAAGAGAAACGGAATTGCAAAATGAATAGGATTTAACGAAAAACAGCTATTTGGAAACTTCCTCAATCCATGAGACTCTCACGATCGTTAAACCTCGCCCAATCCCGCAATCTGACAGAAGCAATTCCCTCGAGTCTGTCACCTTTTTGCTTTTTGTCTTTCGTTTTGGTTGCAAAATTGGGCTCTCCACGAGCCCCGAAAAGGCACGTGCGGGCCAAGGCATTCTTTGAGTTTCTACAGGTCTTACAAAAGGCATCATCGAGCATTTAAGTGGCATTTTTGGAATTTATGATTCTAGATGACGTCAAAACTTGATCTTGGGTGTACGCAAGGTGTACTCAAGGTGTACTCATCATTTGAGTGAGTTTTGGATCAGTGGACCCAGGGGTGCTCTATCTGAAGAGGGTACTTTCAGTGCATTCTGTTGTTCGATTTGGGGAAACTGTGCTGCGATATCCGTCGGGATCGGAGTTAAAGCTGGGCTCGTCAAAAAAAGGAATTTTCAAAATCAAGGATTTGCAGCCGTAATGAATATGCTACATTCTGTTTAAGAGATAGAGCTGGATACGGGGTTAAGGTATGTGTTTTCTATTTTTATTTGTTGTTCGGTTGAATGGTGCGGAATTGTATTAAATTACTAACATTATTTCGGGAGAACTCCAAATTGAGTTTCCCGCAGAATTACTTATCTATACAGAATTTTTCTTTTTTTTTTTTTGTTTCTTTATCTCTTGTTCAACAATGACGACGCCCTTAGACAATTATACATTTGACGCCACACTTGGAGTCGTCTTTCTCTGGTTGAGAAGGTTGCGTTTGGCTAGCTCTTTTCTCGGCACCGGTCTCGGCGTTCTTTTGAGCGCCTGTTTCCTTTTTAGCAGCCGCATCGGTCTTGTTGTCAGCGGTTGCGGCGGTCTTGCTTTGAGCAGCGGTGGTAGAGGACTCAGGAGACTTAGAAGCACCCGCAGCACCGGCGGCACCGGCGGCGGTCTTAGATCCAGAGGAAGAAGAAGAAGAACTAGAAACCAACTTGTAAGCGCTGTTAGTGAAAGATTCACCTTGAGAAGTGGCAATCTTCAATTCCAAGGCACTAGGTTGTCTGGAACCATCAGCGCCGGAAAAGGTAGAAGCACCGTAAGGGGTACCGGCGTGGACCTCATCCATGTTGGAGAGCTCGGCAAACACAGGAGCGTAACCCAATGGGATGTAAACCATACCGTGGTGGGCCATGTAGGAGAAGAAGTTACGCAAAGTAGCCTCTTGGGAACCACCAGGGGAGGAAACGGAGGTAAAGATACCGACAGGCTTTCCTTGCAAAGCACCGGAGGCCCACAAACCACCAGTAGCACCCCAGAAATCGGTCATTTGAGCAGGCAAGTTACCGAAACGGGTAGGGTAACCGAAGAAAAGGGCGTCGTACTGGGTGATTTTGTCAGGAGTGGCAATTGGGTAATCGGGTTTCTTTGGAGCGCCCATTTTCTCCAAAACCTCGGCAGGTAGGGTCTCAGGGACCTGCAAGATATCCACCTTTGCCTTACCGGTGGACTCGGCACCTTCCTTGATGGCTTTAGCTAAGGTAAGCACGTGGCCATAAGTTGAGTAGTAGACGATTGCGATCTTAATTGTCATTATAATGAGATTAGGGAATAAGGAGTGGGATTAGGAAGAAGTAAATAGGAAGGGGCGCAACGATAGATATCCGGGTAAATGTATATAACCAACGGCTGAGTAATTGGAGGAAAGAAGAGGAAGAGGAAAAGAAAGAGGAGGAAGAAGAAGAAGAAAAAGAAAAAGAAAGAAAAAATACAAATTGGAGTGCGGCTGGGGTAGTAATGTCGTGCAACGGCGGTGGACGGATGGCGGTTGCTGTGTTTGTCAAAATGGTGTGAATATGAGTAAGATAATGCTAAGAGAAGAAGGCACTGTGCGTCAAACCAGCATAAGTGCGCGTCGCGGGGCGTAAAAAATTAGTAACATGAGTAGAAAGAAAAAGAAAAAAAAAAATGCGGGTAAAATGAGACAACAACGGGTTAGTGCGGATAATTCCAATTTGCAGTTTTTCTGTTTTGTTTTTTTCTAGATTACTTCCGAGAATACTTGTTTGTAGGCTCTTTTCGGTTCTGCGCAGTTACTAAAGATTAGTCAGTTGCAGGTAGTTTTCATACAATTAAAGATTACGAAGAGAATTTTGGAATTACAAAAGTGGAGAGAATTACCGACTTACAAGATTTGCCCGAAAGTAATATACTAGAATTGATATACTATGATTATCTTAGTGAAAAACTCATTACTATAGTCAAAGTCCAAATAACATGAGAAATAGCAAGCAAACATAAGTGATCAACAGATCGGCCAAGATTGACCAAATATTAACCAATATTCGCCACTATTTGTTGCGGGTTGGTTTCATCAGGGTCTAACCTTCAATTATATCACTGTTTCATTTTTCGTAATCTATGAACATTAGACGACGGCTTGTTCGGAGTAGACAATTGCACTTTTACAATAGAATATTCGAGGCTGAAACACCGCGCATAGGATGAAGTCCCTGCCGATTGCGCGTGTCAAATTTTCTGTCTTCTATTTTTTGTCCTCTATTTACTGTCCTGTTTACTGTCCTGTTTACTGTCCTGCTTTTTGTCTTTAATTACTTTCTTTATTTATTTCTTTTTCTTTTTTTTTTTTTTTTAATCAGCTATAATCATCTATATTTCTTTTTCCTTCTTCATTGCTCTAATGTTCCATTGCTTAATAAGATCTTCTCTGTTCATCCACAATTTTCTCCCCTCAATTCTTTCTTCGCCGTACCTCGCTCCGCTTCGGGCCGTGCTTTTCCTTCTCAATTACTATTGTTGACAAACTCCCCCGTAAATCCTTCCTGTATGCACACGTGACCGCAATCTTTGTTTTATTTTCTTTTTCTTTTTTTTCTTTACCGTCTTCCCGCTGTGGCGCCTGTCTCCCCGTGCGTCTTATATGCAAGTGACTAACGCATTAGTCAAGCCTACACCATCCTCCCACTATATAACCTGGCACTCCCGCAGGGTGTTTTTTCCTTTTCGTCGCATCTTTTCTACTTCCATCAATCTCAATCTTATCTCCACAAAAATGGCAAAGATCGCAATTATCATCTACTCCTTGTACCACCACGTCGCCACCGTCGCTGAAGAGGTGAAGAAGGGTGTTGTCGCTTCTGGCGGCTCCGCCGACATCTTTCAAGTCCCAGAGACCTTGTCCGATGATGTCTTGGCCAAGATGGGCGCTCCAGAGAAGCCAAACTACCCGATTGCTTCCCCTGACACCTTGACCCAATACGATTACTTTATCTTTGGTATCCCAACCAGATTCGGTAACTTCCCTGCTCAATGGAAGGCTTTCTGGGACGCCACTGGTGGTTTGTGGGCCAAGGGCGCTTTGCAAGGCAAGTACGCCTCTGTGTTTGTCTCCACTGGTACTCCAGGTGGTGGTCAAGAGGCTACCGTGATCAACTCTCTCTCTGTGTTGGCTCACCACGGTATCATCTACGTGCCATTGGGTTACGGTAAGGCCTTCCCATTGCTCACCAACTTGGATGAGGTCCACGGCTCCTCTCCATGGGGTGCAGGCACCTTTGCTGGCCCAACCGGTGCCAGACAACCAACCAAGTTGGAGTTGGAGATTGCTCATTACCAGGGTGAGTACTTCAACCAATTGGTCTCTAGAGTCAACTAGATGCTTTTAGATGTCTAGAAATGATGTATGTATTATGTCTTTATTCATGTCCAATGTATTTAAAGTCTTATAATGTAATTGTACTCTTTCATGAATCCCTTTAATTCTAATTGTATGCACGCCGCATATCTAAGGGGCCAACCGCTGCCGCGTCCATGGATGCAGTGGAGACTCCCGAGTAAAGGTGATGCGATCATGAAGACGGGAATTGCCGCCCTGCCAGAACTCTAACTCATATGGAACAATGCGTACACCACCCCAAAATGGCGGACACTCAATATCCTTATCAGCAACATCATGGAACTTCTCTTCATATTCACTGTACAGCTTGGAAAGTTCATCCTTGCTCTCAATCACTTGAGACTGCGGTGAAGACCATGCCCCAATTTTCAGCCCACGTGGACGCGTAGAATAGTATCTCTGAGATGTTTCACGTGATACCATCTCCATGGTTCCCTCCACACGGACCTGGCGTTGCACGTGAGGCCAAAAGAAGGTTAAGGCACCCCACTTGTTGGTGGCGAGATCTTGCGATTTCTTGGACTTATCCCAATTGGAGTAAACTATGAACCCACGTGGATCCAATTCTTTTAGCAACACCACACGCAGACTAACTCTTCCCGAGGGTAATCTTGCCGTAGAAAAAGTCACTGATTCTGGTAATAAGGGCAGGTCTTTCGGAAGAGAGGACCGAGCTTCATCAAACCATACATGGAATTGCTCAATTGGATCTGCCGCCACCTCGTTCTCGTTAAGGTGGCCCTTGGTATATTGATAAGTCTCAGGGGCAAAGATGATTGGTTTTTCTGTAGACATTATTTGTAAGAAAAAATTGGAGCGCTGGCGTAGAATCTGGGGGAAATCAAACGCATTTTATATCTGCGGTCAGGCGATTTATTATCGGACTGCATATACGTTTGGTTTTTTGGTGTACGGGTGTTATTCTTGATAGTGTAGCGGCAACAGACCAGGGAATTTTTTTTGTGTTTAGAAAGCGAGTTTGGGGCGGTTTTATGCAGAGCAGCATAAGTATAGTATGATGGTATTTCATATTCATCCATGAATACTTTTTGATCCTAGTGGTGATGGTAGCTATATGCAGGTATGGGATATTGAATAACACTAATAATAGTGATAGTTTATATGGTCTTAGGCGAAATTTTCGAATGTATTACTAGTTAAGCTTATATAACTGTTTACGTGGGCTTCGAAGGTGAAACTATTGCCATAAAATAGAGCTTTTAGTATTGAATTTTAGTGTAGGATAAGACTGATATTAAGAGCTATACACAAAAAACGAAAAAAAGAAAAGCTTTGAATTTTCATCACGATTTAAGGATCTCTACAATTTGGATTTCTGGTTATTTCTGATTCACAGTTGTCTATACCTATGGTATTATATCTTCCTGTACATAGTACTAAGACCTCTAAGACTTAACAAAAGAGGATTTCATACAAGATAGTATTTCATAAAAAATACTAAGAATTACTCTGCAATGTGTTTTTCTCAATATACAAAATGTGCATACTCATTCATAATAAAAGTGAAAAGCTAGGAGATTGCCTAGCAATGTTCAATATATATTGAGCTTATATATAGGTATGAGTATGGGTATATATATATTTAAGTATAGATAGAAATAGTTCTATATGTATGGATCCCTAAGAAAAATCAGTACATCCCTAAGATAGATATGGATAGATATAGATAGATATAGATAGATATAGATAGATATAGATAGATATAGATAGATATAGATAGATATGGATGATTTATTTAGGTATAAATATATATATATAGGTATGAATATGGTTATTTATATAGATGCAGACATATTTGATGATATAGAGACTTATATAGATACGTATATAGATACGTATAGAAAGATATAGATATTTATCAATAGATAGGGACTTTGAGCCATAGGATGTCATACTAAACATC
>JAJMHH010000027.1:76268-119216 GCA_030582955.1 Osmozyma tolerans
TTTTTTTTTTTTCTTCTATAAATTTACATTTTGCAACTAAAGGACAGATTCGCACAAAATACGTACTATTGTATGAATATTACTAATGTACACAGAAAACTACAGTACTTTGGGCTTATATGCAGTACCAGAATAAGAATAGTAGTTAATATGTAATCGCCATTTCTAAAAATCACTTGGATAAGGATTAAAGAGAGCAGAGATTCATACAGAACTTCTATCATCGGTGGCAAATTGAACGGAAATTTAGGAGATATACTATCCACATTTCCTTCGCGCACAATTCCCGCATCGGCTAGTACCGCGCAACTTATAAGTGGGCTTTCTCCTCGTGTTAAATTCTATTATATTAAAAAAAAAAACTATAACTTTATATTCTAAAATGTCCCACACTTACCATTTTGATGTGAAAATGTCATGCTCTGGATGCTCCAATTCCGTTAAGAAAGCATTGGAAAGATTGGACGGTGTTAAATCTACCGACATCTCCTTGGATTCTCAAACTGTTGATGTTACCACTGAACCTTCCGTTTCTTATGATACCGTCTATAACACAATTGCCAAGACTGGCAAAACTATCAACTCGGGCTCCACTGTTGCTTGATCTATATCCAAGCTACATGTCTTTGCGTCTTATCTATATCTTTTTATAATTTATCTACGTCTTATCTATGATTTCGTATACGTTTATGTATCCTGATTCTTGATTATGTAATCTATTATAGAATTTAAGTAGTCTTTAATCTATCATATACATTGTGCACCTACTATGGTTTACCTATTCAAAAATATGTTCGATTACATAAGCAATTCATATATGATTATGTAATCAACAGAACATTATCTGTTTTGAGCTTTATATATTATATCTATAGTATCTATAGTATCTATAGCATCTATAGTATATAGCATCTATAGTATCTATCATTAACAGTAGCATCTATATTACCACTACACAGTAATATCTACTAGCAGAATCAGTCCTATATAAGTCCCGATCTACTATGTTTATTATATCCATATGTAATTACCATTTATTTGGTAATTTACAGTCTTTGCTATGTACATACCTACTGTCTATACTTTCTCTTCTTGGTCTCCTCCACACTAAACATCATGGTCTCTTCGCGTTGCGGCACCCAGTGACGACGCTCCTTCTGAGCCTTTTCCATAGTGTAGTACTTGCCCGGGTAAACGATCTTCTCATCCACTGGGTCCAAGTCTGCCTGTGGTTTCTCCGCCTCTCCGAATAACGCCTTTTTCTTATCCTTAAGGAATGCACGGATTTCGGCAAAACAGTGCATGCACATGAAATGAGACCTCTTGACGTGTCCACATGCTGGACATCTAACCAAGTTGTTTAAAGGCTTGATTTGCTTATTGCCTGGCGCATACAACTTTTGTCTATGCTTGTGTCTTGATAGCTTCTTCTTTGGGGCTGCTCTGAGAATGGTGCCATTATCAAATCCGAACGGCGCTTCGTTACCATTTTCTTCGAGCTGTTGACGCAACTCCTCCAACCGCAGGTCCTCATGGCATTCTTTGTGGTTATGCTCTTGTCCTGGGAAGGCTATTCTAGGAAGAAGCTGTGAAAGTGTAGGAATCTGTGGAAGAGCCACGTTGATGGTGCCTCCTAGCACTGATGACAACACCGGCTTTTTCCAGGCGCCTAAGAGTGCCAACGACATGTTAAGTGGGGAGAAAATATGGAGATGGGTGTTGAAGAGTTGAATTTTATTTGGAGGTTTTTACTGAATTTTTTTACCCGCGTGATTGGATACACGTGACCACCACGTGCGCAAGCACGTGATAATGATTTTCAACTAAAAGGAAAGAGAAACACTGACAGAGGAGCTCAGTGATCCAGAGCAGAGGTATTTGTTCGGTGAAGACGGTCCTCGGCTGAATGACCACCTAAAGAGTCCCTGGCACACAGCCAATAGTATAGATGTACGGGTCTTTCATGGGGCGTGCGCGAACCGAACGCGTAAGACGAAATCACAAAAGAAAATAAACGTATACAAAACCAGGCACATTTACAAAAAAAAACCCCCCTTCATCCGTCATTTTCTTACGCCATAGACTACCGCCATGTCTACATACCAAGAGCACATCTTGCAACCACAAAAATATGTTGGTTTCGACACCATTACTTCACAAATCGAAAACCGCTTATTGAAGCGCGGGTTCCAGTTCAACGTTATGGTTGTTGGAAGATCAGGATTGGGCAAAACTACCCTTGTCAATACCCTCTTTTCAAGCAAGTTGGCCAACACTCAAGGGCGTCGTTCGCCTGAAGCGCCCATTGAAAAGACTACTGAGATCAAGGTTCACTCTCACTCTCTTACGGAAAACAACGTTAGATTAAACATCAACGTTATTGATACCCCCGGTTTCGGCGACCAACTCAACAATGACAAATGTTGGGAGCCTTTGGTGAAGTATATCAAGGAGCAACACTCGCAATATTTGCGTAAGGAGCTTACTGCTCAAAGAGAGCGGTTCATTCCTGACTCCAGAGTGCACTGCATCTTGTACTTTATTCCTCCTAACGGCACCAAGTTGAAGCCATTGGATGTACAGGCATTGAAGAAGCTCAGCGAGATTGCCAATGTGGTGCCTGTGATTGCCAAGAGTGACTCCATGACTCTCAATGAGAGAGCCACTTTCAAGAGGTCGCTTCAGCACGAGTTTGCCGAGCATCAGTTCAACATCTACCCTTACGACAGCGAGGATTTGTACGATGACGAGAAGCAACTTAACGAAGATATCAAGTCGTTGATTCCATTTGCCATTGCTGGCTCAGAACGGGAGATTGAGATCAACGGAGAGCTTGTGCGTGGTAGAAAGTCCAGATGGGGAGCCATGAACATCGAGGACATCTCCCAATGTGAGTTTGTATTCTTGAGAGACTTCTTGACGAGAACTCATCTTCAGGATTTAATTGAAACCACGTCGCTCGTGCACTACGAGAGTTTCAGAGCCAAACAGTTGATTGCGTTGAAGGAAAATGCGGCAAACCCAAATAGGCAGTCGAACATGGTGAAGCCAACTGGTCAGCAACAGGGTGGCCAACTACAAAACGGCACTTTGAATGGCCAGTCTGGTCAACAAGGTCAAGGTCAACAAGGTGGGGTACCTCAAGGACAGCCTGGCCAGAATTATGGTGGTCCAGTGGGCAATACTGTTTATCTGCAACAAGGTAACTCACGGAGTATGGTTGCAGGAATTGTTGATGATCGTTAGTTACTCGGTTTTGACGACGATTTGACCAAAGATTTTCAATGAAGCCGTTTGTTTTGATGCCGTTGACGCCGTGTTTATTGGGAGCGGAATCAGCGGAAAATGCGGCGGGCCAGTGCTTGTGCTAGATCGGAGGAAAAGTCAACAAAGCCTGACAACAACAAAAGAAAAATAAAAAAAAAAAAAAAGAAAACAAAAGAAAAGAATTAAATTCAAATGGATTTTTGATATAAAAATGGTTTTGTCATAAAGTCACGCTCATGTGACTAATTGTCTAAGGAATATATGTATACATTAAAATCATCGTCTACAATAGACAAAGGGATGTTTATCAAAAATAATGTTGTCCTTGTCCCTGTTCATAATATGCAGGAATCCCCAATTTCCCCACGGTACGGCTATCTTCGCATTTTTGATAAAACTAGTAGATATCTTTATTCCTTTTTCCTACTACTTTCTTTTCCTTCTTTTTTATCTAATCCCTTCTTTTTTTTCTTTCTTTTTTATATAATACTTTTTTTTTATTATGGCTGCATTTGCTACTTTATTAGAAGGTCAATCGTATGTGGCAGGCGCCATCACTTTGGCCAAAACCCTACGGAAAATCGGCACAGATCATTCTTTAATAGTGTTGGTGGACAAAACCAGTCTTTCTCAAGAATCACTTGATTTGGTCGAAAAAGCCTTTGATAAATCCATTGATATTAGTGATTCCAAGATTTCTGCCTCAATTGATGAAGTGGCGTCTCGTTTAGGAAGAGCAGAATTGACCGTGACCTATTCCAAGATCCTCTTGTGGAGTTTAACGGAATTCCGTCAAATAATCTATCTCGACGCCGACACTTTGCCACTTAAAAGTCTTGATCATCTTTTTGACGAATATTCCTCCCTCCCGAATACCACTGTGGCTGCCGCCCCTGATATCGGGTGGCCCGACTTGTTTAATACGGGCATGATGATCTTGAAACCAAATCTCGATACATTCACCAAAATCAAGCAATTTGCCAGCGAAGAAGGCTCTTCATTTGATGGCGCTGACCAGGGTCTCTTGAATGAATTCTTTAATCTCGCTGAAAACGGATTCTCCTGGCATAGACTCCCGTTTCTTTATAATGTGACGCCGTCTCCACACTACCAATATGCACCGGCATTAACAAGATTTTTTGATCAAATCAACGTTGTCCATTTCATTGGTGAACACAAACCGTGGAATTTGCCTTTGGGCCTGCCTCGAGATTCATTTGCGATCAAGTGGTGGGAGGCATTTGAGGAGTTCTTTCCTTCGGAAAAAGATCGTATTGCTCTCTTGCTGAAGGGAACGTTTCAACTGGAAACTGTGGAGTTCAATCGGTTGGATCCTCCTTGGAGTACCCCACAAGAAAGTGTACTAGATCGGTCCTTAGAGAAGTTGACTGTGGATGATGAAGCCCCAACTAAGGTATTTCCATGGGAGGATCATGAATATGTGCAGCCCACGAGGGTATTTCAGCCGATCAAATACGAGGAAGAAAATGCAAAGAGTCGAGGCAAACGTGTTTCACTTGAAAAGACTGAAACAAAGAGTTCCAGTGGATCTAGCGGTGAGCCACTCAAGAATCACTATGATCAATTTGATGGTGAAAATGACTTTGATCCAGATAAGGCACTTGAAGATGTTGCCAAAATTCCCATGAAGTTTTTGAGGAAAGCGAGTAAATAGAGAATAATGGAGTAATATACCGAAGGTAAAAAAAAAAAAAAAAAAAAAAAAAAAAAAAAAAAAAAAAAAAAAAAAAAAAAAAAAAAAAAAAAAAAAAAAAAAAAAAAGAAAAAGGAAAGAGGTAAAAATAGTGAATGAATATAAAGAAGATAAAAAGGTAACGGTAGGGATAACGAAATAAAGGTTCAAAAAAATGCTGGCACCAGGAATCGAACCTGGGTTTGTTCGGCCACAACGAACTGTACTAACCACTATACGACGCCAGCTTTTGATAACTTATTTAGATTTTAAAACAATAATAGATGTTTCAGTGACAATAGAATAGTTAAGCCTGGATACGGTTTACAAATTGGTGTCGTAGTTGGTGAAAGTAAAAATTGATTTCATTTGATTAAGGCAATGCGCAACGTGGATAAAGGACAAAAAAGTATGAGTAATTTTGGCGTTCGCGAATGTGTCAAAAAATCGGCCCGAAGATGCAAAATTGATAATAAGAATGCACATGCCGGCATAAGGCAGACAAAATAGCCGCTGTGTTTGTTATTTAAACATTTGTCCTAATATTTTACCATTTTAGTGCGCCCGTTGACAGCACCCTATTGTTTAGTAGAGCGCCGTTTCGCTCGGTTAAGTACTGGAAGCTTAAGTCTCGTATTCATCTGGCTTGATTAAGATTTGGTTATCCATGGATTCAGGTTCGGGTCAATGGAGATGCAAAGAAAATTTGATTTCTTTGTTTTGATTTTTGATTTTTGATTTCTTTATTTTCTTTTTTTTTTCTAGTTATCACGTCATTGTTTCACCAACTATTAATGAATAGCCGATGTACCTTCGATCTTTCTCTTCAACTTTACCGCCGATCATTTGGTCTCCTTTTCAATATTTGGATCATATTGTTCATTATTTTTCAATATTTTCCACGGAAATTTGACTTGTTCCACTAATTTTGTCTATCAATATTGAATAATATTATTCTTATTATTCGGAATCCATTAATTATTGTTTTTATTCGGAATCCATTATTTCATTCATCATTCCACTATTATAATTCCTCCATTATAATTCCTCCGGATTTTCATATATTACATTTTAATCCGTCATTCATCACGTATTGGACCAGTTCGGACGTTTCCGATTATTCGGAGTACCAGGAGTAGTGAAATTCATGTTGGGAATGCGTTGACAGGTGCATCGTTGGACTAGATAAAGATGAAGAAAGAAGAAGAGGAAAGAACAAGTAATAAATAAGAAAAACCAAAATTTATGTGAGAAAGGATAGAAGAGGAGAGAAAAGAATAGAAGAATAAAAAAAGAAATGAATTAAAAAAAGGAGGTTAAGGACAGATTTTATTAGAAAGGAGGAGGCCATTGTTATTTAATTGTGCGTATAGAAGCGTTAGTATGATTTACTAGCGAAGCAGTAATTTGCACTAGTCATTGTTTAAAAGATGTGCCGAGAATGTAGTTGCATCATTTTGCTTTGCAGCAATTGATAAGTGGGGGAGAGCCATACATTTAATCGTCTTTGTCTTAATTCTTCTTGTCTACTTTGTCTAATTCCTTTTTTTTTTTTTTTGTCTTTCTTTTTTTTTTTTTTTTTTTTTTTTTTTTTTTTTTTTTTTTTTTTTTTTTTTTTTTTTTTTTTTTTTTTTTTTTTTTTTTTTTTTTTTTTTTTTTTTTTTTTTTTTTTTTTATTCATTTTCTTTAATGTCTCTTTGGTTACGATATCCTCATTTCCGATGTTTAATTTTCCCGTTGTTCCGAATTCAACTTTAGTCGTAAAATCATCTCAAAAAAATGCGCAGTGGAGTGACTAAACTCTATTCTTATTAGTCTACCATCATATCTAACCTAACAACACCTTCTTCCGCATGCAGCAACGATCATCCTCTGCGGTTTTTTATTTTTACTTTTTTTTTTTTTTTTTTGTAAAAAAGCCGCCTCCCCGAAACTCCGCTGAAATCAAATATCTGTATGAACAAAACGTAACATGGCATTCACATACATTTTTTTAAGGCACTATTTTCGATTGTCAAGTGTAGATCCTTCCGTCGTCTACACCTACTAAAACAGTAAAGAAAATAAAAAAGATAAAAAAAAAGTGATAAAATGAAAAAATGGAAAAATGAAAAAATAAAGAAATTAAAAATTCGCGGAGGCATATAGAGGTTTGCACTCAGGGTAACCTGTAAATAAAGCATGGCACAATCTACGCTATTTATGTTGCTTCTCATTCATTTGGTATTCTTTTCTTCTTTTTTTTTTTTTTTTTTTTTTTTTTTTTTTTTTTTTTTTTTTTTTTTTTTTTTTTTAATTCTTCGATTGGTGACTGTAGGTGAAATTCTACGAACCCTGAAAATCATCTTAACAACTGTGGTTCTTGAATCCCCCCTCAAATGGTGCTATGTCGCCATCTTTGTTGCATCATCCTCACATGCGTTGCTATACGGCGTGTAGTCAGCCTCACTAGGTGGTGCCCCTATTAGAGACATAAAAATAAAAATACTGAATGTCTTCCAAGAAAATAATAAACGGCAAATAGACTATTCTCAATTGCTCTATCTTTTTTTGCGCGGATATATTACTTATCTATATAACTAAGACCATCAAAGCCACCATCCTCTGCACAATGCTCGTGGAGGTATGGTTAATAATCTCACAGTTATAGAAGGTCGGCTTTGAAGGTTACGTGCCTTGGGAGAGACAACCCACATGGCATTACAACTAGGTGAACTCAACGATCGACAATACAGTAATATTTCCGAGGGACCTTCCTGTTTAGGTACTTGATTCCGAGGCTCGTGCATTGGTTTCCTTAGCAACAACCTCGCATGTTTCATGTGCCGTCGTCGACGGCGCGGTCCGTCTGCGTCACGCTTTACTGGTATGTTTCTTATCAATCGGAATTCCATAAATCATGTTCATTTGGAATGTTCCAAATTTTTTTTTTGCCTTATAAACCATTGCCAGCACCCATACCAGCTGCTTTTGTAAGACAGCTAATGGGTACATTTATACTAGAATAAAACTACCATAAATGACTCATTAAACTCAAAAAATCTTCCATTATTGACTTTGTGTCACTCGGGCATTGCTTTGCTTACCCCCGCCAGGCCTGCACATCAATCCATTGTGCTTTACGAGGAGTACCGGTACTTGAACATGACGTTCTTCCGAGGTGAATAAAATAAGAAAGACAATAATGCAAAAAAAAAAAAAAAAAAAAAAAAAAAAAAAAAAAAAAAAAAAAAAAGGAAAAAAAAAAAAAAAAAAGTAGAGGTCCCACGCAGGGCCATGCAACGCGTATTAATGCAAGATCCATGCGCAAAATGGCACATCAGTAATATTGTGTGGCGATGCAATAAAAATCTTGCCGTCAGCAAGAACGGTCCGAGAGTCGTATATGCAGGCTGCTAGGCACGTATGCTTGCCCCTCACCTTCACTCCACCGCGCGGTCAAAATGCATTTTTTACGCACATCAGTACACCACCACCACCTCCTCTTTTCATCATGTACACAAATTCGTCAATTCCCTCACACACGAGAATCTAAATCCCACGCTTAGCATTCAACGAAATCAAAGCCCCACAATCCATTTCATCCTTTTCTTTTTCGTGCATTTATGTATAAATAAGGGCCAATCCTGTATCCTATCTATATTTTTATTTTTCTTTTCTTTTCTTTCGGTTTAACTTTGTTGTTGTCTTTTCCGTCAAATATCTCGCCTTCTCCTTTATCTTCAAATCATGGTTTCCATTCATTGCCTTGCAGATGTATGTCTTATTCCAATTGGAACTAATTCTGCGTCAGTTTCTGATGAAGTCGCCGTCATTACAGCAATGGCAAGAGCTTCTCATCTTCACACCACCCTTCATTCAGCAGGAACAACCATTGCTGGACCTTGGAATGAAGTAATGGATCTTATCGGTCAATTTCATCAACGTTTGCATGAAAAGGGTATAGTGAGAATTCAAAGTGACATTCGTGTAGGTACACGTACCGACAAGCACCAGTCACCTCAAGACAAGATTGACATTGTGGAAAAGAAGATTAGCCAGCAGTAACTTAGTGAGAAAATTGACTTCATCAGTATAGATTGCTGCATCTGTGTAGAGAAAACATGAATCTGTTCAACCACCGGTGTCGAAACAGTCCATGATTAAGCCATGGCCTCTTGTTTTAGTAATTTTCTCGTGATTTCATTCTCCTTCTCCAATTCTGCTACCGTCCTCATGGTAACACCCATTGCTGCTGGATCCATCCAGAACAAATGTCTCACGTACTTGCGGCACTCCTTGGCAGTGAAATGTTTTCCTGTTGCTTTTGAAAGTTTAGAAGCAATATACTCCCATTTGTTGATTTCAGCATCGTCTAGAAGATTCTGAAGAAGTTTCCGATCTTTTAATGACCACGATGACATAAGTTTACTGCCTTGCTGGCCCACAATTACCTGGTACCTATTTCTGGCGGCCAAATAAGAGCCCACGCCGGTGGCATCAGCAATTGCCACCCATGAATGGCCCTGGCGTTTCATGGTAACAATTGTTCTATCCTGTTCCTCGGTGAATTTGGATTTCCTTTTTGCTCGTTTATGTGAGGTCAAGTTGGACACGTCCGGTCGTAATACGGCTTTTGAAAGTGGAGGTAGTGGGAGGAGGAGTTGAAGCTTTTCAATGAGCTCTTGATTCGTGCCACGCAAATTCATTGGTTGTAGAGCCACCTGATCAACGCCATTAGCTAGTGGCGTCAGACTGATGGAACTGTATGGATTAATTGTGGCGGCAGTGGCAGCAGTAGTAGCAGCACCTGGAGGTTTATAAGAATTCCCAGTCAGGGTGGGCGATAAGGAATAATGATTCATTTGGTAAGGAACCAGACTGGCAATCATGGGATATTGTACTTGATTAACTGTGGGCAAGTACATGTAATTGTTTTGATCAAATTGAGGAAATGAACCAGGGGGAACTTGTTGTGGTTGATGCTGGAATTGATGATGGGGTTGATGTTGATTATGATGTTGATGTTGGTCAAGATGTTGTTGATAAACAGACAGACCTTGAGGCATTGGGGATTGGAAAGGCAGATAATTCATATTGTATAATTGTTGTTGAGGAACCGATAAATGACCTTGAGACGGAATGGCGTATGGTTGTTGGTGTAGTTTAGGACGAGCCTCTTCTTTTAGAAGCCATTCGTCGTACATACGTTGAGCATAAAATGGGTCACCTGTTGAAAACAAAACAATGGTTGGTTTTGGGAATGGGAAGATATGATTATCGGAAAAACAATAGATAATATATTCTGATTCCTAGTATTTTTTATTATTTTTTGTCACTTGTTCTCTTGTTGTCTTTATTCAATTTATCCTTTTTCTATTATTACTTAAATTGGGGGAGTTACTTTTTGTAACGGAGGATTTATAAGGATTTCTTGTAATAACAGAAAAAAAGAATTCTTTTGTAATTGATAAAACAGACACTTGCAAGTAAAAAATTGGATCGGCTTTTGGTAAAAAAAAAAGTAAAAAGATTTTCGATATTAAGATAACGTGGATATTAATAAATTGACAAAGATGATCAAATCTACAGAAATAAGGAGATCTTCGGCACTTATATGGAAGTCATCCATAGAGTGATGAGAAATTACAACATCAAAACACAAGTCAAACCGAGCTTTGCATGGCAGCGGAATCTATTTAAGCATTACATATGCATCTTGTGGCTTATGTGAGGACAGTCACAGACTCGCGTCTGCGAAGATTTTTTTTTTTTTTTCCTCGCCAACTTGTCCTTTTGGTTCGATTCCTGTATATAGACCATACATGGATCTTCCCTGCAATGCAATGTTTCTAATCATTTCAAGCCCGATCTCCCCCCACTTCGGAATTCTGCTATTATAGACGGTTATATATTATTCTATATATAGTGGTATAGCTGTATATATATTTATTTATATACATACATATATTTATGAATTTATATTATAATGGCTAAAGTGCGTATCTGCCTTTCTTTACCGGTGGCAACATGTAATATATTATTTCGGGCGTGCGCATCCTATTCCTGCTGCATTTCAGGTCGTTCGAACCGATATCCACATCCGTCCTTGCATCATAACTCATCCTTCCCCTCAAGATGATGGTTCGATAAAGATATATAAAAAGGAACAGTAAAAGAAAAGAAAATAAAGAAAAGAAACCAAAGAAATAAAAACAACAAAAGAAATTAAACGGTATTAGACGATAATTAAACATCAGTTAATTTGCATTATTCTCAATTCTACGTCATTCTCTCACTATAACCGGTGATTTTTTAATGCGGGGCGCCCACATAAAATTATTAATAAGGGAAATGCATCAAAAGAAATGCAAAAAATGCCTTCTACGTGGCCACTAGTAGTACCATTTTACTTGTTATCTCGGGTCAGGTGACTCCGGACCGATGGAAATCCGCATGGTCAATATAGCTGGTTGCCGATCCGCATGTTTCTCTCGCGTTGTCGCGTGGCAAAGTACATAAGTACTAGAGCAAATTATGTTCCCCCGCAAAGCCAAAAGTTTATGCAAACCCTCGGATTAGATGCATACATCCTTGCCAATATAAATATATTGAGCAAAGAAGATTCAGAAAAAAAAGATAAAAAAAAAGAAGAACATATAAGACACATTGAAACAAAAAAAAAAAAAAAGAATATCAAATATTAAAACAATAAAGAGAAGAAATAGACGCACATACAATGGGCGTATGGAACAATCTGTACTCACGTAAATGCTCCAAAGGTGCGTGGCACATCCAGCGGGGCAATAATGGGCGAATATGTATTCGGACATAAGCGTGGGTCGTCCAGGTGAAATGGTTTTTTTAATGTCATTACTCTGCGGCTTACACAACACGTGAGTTCCGAGGGTCCTCACTAAATGGCTTCTAGAATATCGTTCAAGCGAGATGTACCACATAAAATAATAATCATAAAAAAAAAAAAAAAGAAAAAAAAAAAAACAATGTGTACCACTATTCGGGTAGTTATATATTTATAATATTATAGACGCAGTGTAAGCGGCAAGGAACTAAATGGAAAAGAGAAGAACATCTGAGCAGATATCTTTCGATTAATGGTTGCTTTGCTCATTTATATTATTTACATTTTATTTATCATTTGAGTTTAGCATCTTATTTTACAATTTATTTTTCGATTTTATTTTTCATTTTTTTTTGCTTTCTGTATTATTTTATTGTTCTATCATTTGCTTATTCCAACTTTTCTTGTATTACCGCATTCGCGCATATTATTATCGATCCCATGCTCGTTCAAGCCATGCAAAGTTTCCGCAACCTTCCTCCGCACAATCGCGCCCCTGATATGCTATTGTTACTTGATGAACATTGCGGCAGTGTTCTTCGCAGCCCCGCCGTCTACTGCGAATTCCGTCCTTACTTGCCTTTTTTGTATACGACATATCCATAGATAAGCGAATTAGTATATAGTAAAGCTAAACCCAACTTTTCCTTTTCCAAAATTCCATATTTCCATTCTTGTATAATTTTCTATATTTTCTAATCATCATATCTTGGCATTTGCTAATCTAAATTACCGTTTCATTTAAAATCAGTAAAGCAAATGAACAACGCATTCGTGCATATACGCCCACCATGTTAAATATTAATAAATTGTATTATAAAACCTATTCTTGCATTACATATAGTGTTTATAGAGTATTATGTAGAATTATTATATCGTCGCAAGTATTTTCTCTTTATGCTTTGTCCTCACTAAATGGTATTTATTCTTCCCTTTTTTAACTCCACATGACGCAATTGGCCGTCTCATTAAGTGAGTCCACCAAACAAACTTTACCTGTAGAGTTAATACCACATCTTCTTTCTCTTGAGCTCTAGCTCTTGAGGTCTTATTCAACTTCGAGTTCTCAACTTTGAACTTCTGGTTTTCAACTTCTAGTTTTCAAATTTGAACTTCGAGTTTTCAACTTCGAGTTTTCAACTTCGAGTTTTCAACTTCGAGTTTTCAACTTCGAGTTTTCAACTTCTAGTTTTCAACTTCGAGTTTTCAACTTCGAGTTTTCAAGTTTTCAACTCAAAGTTTCAGTTTCAAATCTTCCCGCTAATCTCCAAAAGATACGTCTTGAAATATTCAAAACTCACAAGAGTAACAGCAGAAGCAGGAAGTGTACGAGCTAAGTTGGTAAAGTAACCAGCGTAAAATCCAAGCAATCCTTCCTTCCGAAATATATCTCCAACCCACTTGGTAAGTGATACCTCCGAGGTTTTTTGCATTTGCATCTTTGTTCGTAGAATCTCATGCGGATAAGTCACAGTGGAAGCAATCATTTTGGAAAGTGTGGATGCTGCAATAAGTCGCCATAGATTAAAGTCATCCGAGTTAGCCATGTCTCTGGCACTCTGAATGTGAAGGGATTTTTTAATGGCTTCATACACTGGGAAATGAATCCCCACGTGAACAAGTCCAAATAAAGAAGGCACAAGCCCACTATAGAAAACCTTGAGTCCTTCCTTCTTGTACATGGTGACAAACGCGTTACGCGTACTGGTGTAGTACACCTTCTCCGACCCAGTCTGGAGCATAAGTCTTGTTTTGACCACCCAAATCGGGTTCACAATGATAGAGCTAGTGGCGCCTGCTGTCAAAGACGCAAGCACGTGGTTGAGCCATTCATGATCGATGCCATACTTTCTGCGGAAAAATGAAGGATAAAAGTTTTTTGCCCGTTCATAAACGGTAAAATATATCGTCCATGTTGGCAAGTAGCCAATGGTCACGGGGACAACTCCTCTGTACAAACCTTTGATTCCTTCTTCGGCAAGAATGGTTCGAAAAGCCCGCGTGAAGGTTCCATATCTATTTTTGACCCCCTGGGCCTGGATTCGTGTTTTCACCACATCTAATGGACAAACCACTATTCCAGCTAGTAGTCCAGATGCAGCGCCCGCCATAGTGACTAATTGGTACTGAGACATTGAATGTATGAATGCAGGAGGGCTGATTGTTCCCAAGATACCGATTCGGTGGCGAACTGGATATGCATTTTGATCCAGACTATTAAGCTCCACGTCCATTCCTTGGACTATATCGGAGAAGTTATTATCTGATGGATTTTTCATGAATAAATTGAGGACGAGTCTATGAATAAATAGGTTTTGCTATAGCTTCTGTAGCTTTTGCTTTTTTTGTAGCTTGTTTTTGGATTATTTGTTTTTTATGTTTTGGTCACAATAGTACAGTAAAATAATGGAGGCGTAAAAAGAGGGCGATAATGTATGGATGGATGGTGGTATTGTTGTTGTTAATCTAATACATTCTTCTATATGGAGTGACCAATGAATTTGTGATGATGTTCAACTAAGGATGTGAGAACGAGATCGGAGAGGCACGGGTGTGATGGGAAGAAAAGTACTCGGGAAAGTGATGGCGAGATCCACGGAACGTGGGGAAAATGAACCGTTGCATACAGGGAAAATTGCGAGAAAGGATATAGGGAATAGTCACCTCAAAGAAAAGGAGTTTTTTCAAAAGGAGGAAATCTAAAATCTACACTTGGGGATTCCCTAAATTTATACCTTCTCGCGGGGCATCCCTTACTCCTTTGAACACGTAGTCTAAATGAAGTGGGGCAAGTGAATATAAATTCGCGTCAAGCCCTTGCTGTTCTTATTGTTTTCTTTTTTACCTTGCTTTGCCTTTTTTTCATCTTTTAGGTTTACCTTTCAATTTGCAATTTTCAATTGCAAATTGCAATGATTTCTGCCACTCCCAAATTTAGCCGCCAAGTATTGCAGCACAGACACGCGTGGATTTTATACAATTTTGATCATTCTTCTTTCCCAAATTAGAAAAGCATCTTCTGATCCTAGCCAGGAAATCTATCCATGAGTGTGTTCAATGCAACATTTCCAAGAAAAAAAAGGGGCAAATACTTGAAACATTGCCAAAGAATCATTACAATTTTCCAATGAACGGTTTCTTTGTTTATGGGTTCCGAACATCCCGGTTTATCCGCATTACATTGATTAAATATAGGTTTTTGACAAAATTCAATTTTGACTCTACAACGGTCTTATTGTCTTGTTTTCGTTGATTCCACCGGCACAGTTTTATTTCCCGCATTGCCTGGAAACACCGCAATATCCAGGGTCCCCCACACAAATAACTGCCGGATTTTGCTCAATCATCACTACAAACCCATCCCGTTTAACGCATTCTCATGTCTCCTGCATCATAATTCCAATTTCCGTGCATATTACTCGCTACTCATGTTCCTTCTGTCATATAACCATTATCCAACCCAAATGCTCTCCTGCACAATGGACCGGCCCCTCGGGATAGCAATCTCACTTATGGTCAGATAAGGCAAACTCCGGCCCGCGCTGCCGGTCCATTGCAGGTGTTGATTCATCTTTCTTTCTTACTTTCTTCTTTCTTCTTCCTGGTTCTTTCCTCCCTCAACTCATTATGGCAAAAGATTCAATCACTGATACTCTCGTGCAACCTGTCCAAGACAAAATCCAAGGTCTTGTCGAAGACAAGGCTTCTGCGCCACAACCTCCTAAAAAAGGTATTCAAATGTTCTCCCATGAATATTACGCTGCTTGTACCTTGGGTGGTATCGTCGCTTGTGGTCCTACCCATTCATCTGTGACTCCTCTTGATTTGGTGAAATGTCGTCGTCAAGTTGACCCCAAAATCTACACTTCCAACATTCAAGGGTGGAAAACTATCCTTAAATCTAAAGGTGACTCCATTTTTATGGGTCTTGGTGCAACTTTTATTGGTTACTCTTTGCAAGGTGCCGGTAAATACGGTTTCTACGAATATTTCAAGAAAACTTACGGTGATGCCGTTGGCCCAGAAAACTTTGCTCGTTACAAGACCCCAGTTTACCTCGCTGCTTCTGCATCGGCTGAATTCTTGGCCGATCTTGCCCTTTGTCCATTTGAAACCATCAAGGTGAGAACTCAAACCACCATTCCTCCTTATGCTAGCAACATTGTCGACGGCTGGAAGAAAATTGTCTCTTCTGAAGGCTACGGTGGCTTGTACAAGGGCCTCGGTCCATTGTGGGCTAGACAAATCCCTTACACTATGGTGAAATTTGCCTCTTTTGAAAAATGTGTTGAGCTTATTTACCAATACTTGGGCAAGCCTGCTTCTGCATACACTTCTGTTCAGCAAACTGGTGTGTCGTTCTTGGGTGGTTACATTGCAGGTATCTTCTGTGCTGTTGTGTCTCATCCAGCTGATGTCATGGTTTCTAAGGTTACTAGCAACAAGAAGCCTTCGGAAACTTTAGGCCAGGCTTTGAAGAGAATCTATGGTGAAATCGGATTCGCTGGTGTATGGAATGGTTTGCCTGTGAGAATTGTTATGGTGGGTACCTTGACTGGGTTCCAGTGGTTGATCTACGACTCTTTCAAGGTCTACGTCGGCTTGCCAACCACTGGTGGTCACTAGATGCTAACAGGAGCAGCTGCCTCAGGAGCAGCTACCCCAGAAAGATAGTGGAAATATATATTCAACTCCACACGTTTTTGAAAAGATCATCGTCCAAAGTCAGACTCATTGTAGACGTTGTAGATGCAATGGGTTTTGTAGGAATGACAGGCTCTGCCTTCCATTGGTTTGGAGTATCACTCCACTGATTATTCCACGAAGGTTGTGGGTTTTGTCCGGACAAAGAGCTTCCAGTACCGCTAGTTTGCACACTATGGAGGCTTGATGTACTATTAGTGGAAAGTGGAGCAGACTGCACATGAGCAGGTTTCGTAGATGCACCAGTCAGAGGTCGGGTGGAGTTAAGATTAATGTTTTGCATAGATGAGGTCATGGACGAGACGGATTGTCTTGTTTGGAAAGATTGTTGAGATGGTTGTGCTGCGGAGAAACTGGATGTTGAAGACGATGGTGACGAGTAAAGGGACAAAATGGATTTTTTGAGATCAGTCCGTCCACCTTGGCCATGACCACTAGCACCGGAATTTTGAGCCGAAAGACCCAGCGATTGTGAGGTCAATTTTGCAGAAGCAGAAGCAGAAGCAGAAGGGGCGGGTTCAGGCCGTTGATACAACAGTGCAAGATCAGAAGCAGCGGATTTCTGTGGAACCACTGGTTGCGTAAGTTTTGGCGATGATACCAGACTTGGCGTATGAGAAGGAGTTGGCAGGGCCGAAGAAAAGTCGCCAAAATCGTCATCTAGAAGCAAGGAAGAAGGCTGGGATTTTGAAGGGGCGGTTGATTTTGATGAAGCAGCAGCAGCAACTGGAGGCTTTGCCGGTTGTGGTTTGCTGTTCTTGTGGGCAGAAGGATCCCCTGAAGCAATCCATTTCTTCAAATCGTACTTCGTACGAATGAAGTTTTCGATTTTGGAAGAATCAGGGATATAGCCATCAGGTAACTTGGCTTCCCAGTAGGAGTTACACTTTGAATTCCCCCACAGAAGCATAGATTCAATCTGTTCATCTGTCCACGCGTCCAAATCCACCGATTTGACTCTGGAGATATGAGTTCCCATTGACCGGTGAATACCGGAACATCTTATGCAAACAAAGCAACCAAGATTCCACGAGGCCCAGCGTGGATGAGTGGCACTTTTACAATCAGCGCAAGTCTTATTTTCCGCTTCTTTTAAGAGCTGGCGCAAGATCTGTTTGTTTCTTTCGCTATGGGTTTTTTTGGACGACGGAAGGGCGCTCATCCTTTTGTTTGATATTGGAACAAACGGGATCTTTGATTTATGCTTAGATGGATTGGACAGAAGCCCGCGAGATGAACTTGTTAAGAAGAAGTTGTGCAAAAGAAGAGTAAATCTATAGGAGTTGATTTAGATTTTTTTTTGTTGTCCTTGGTGTATGGGTTTTTAAACGCAATTGGTGTACGGATGTAAAATGGTGTACGGATGTATACGTTGCGGAGCAACGCTTGAGCGGTTATGGTAAAAGCCACGGAAGTGTCAATTGACTGCATATAGATACAAGGCAAACATCAATGCACCATGGTGTACGGGTGTATGGCGAGGGATAATTTTTCCGAGGTGCGGGGCGGACACCTCGGTAAAAGTTACCTTGTGTAGAAGTACTAGCCACTTGTCTCTCTGGCGTAGCTGTCTCTTAATGTCACCCAACAATCACGAAACGAGCAAAGGGGAAGCCAAAGTTTATACACTAGCCAGGGCGTTCAGGTACACCTCCGAGTAGGCGCCAAACATATTGATAGTTGACTGCATATAATAGGACCTAGTTCTGCAGATACGCAAAACACCTGCACATACCGTCTATACACCTGCACATAGAGCGATTCATGCGCCACCAGCAGAGGCCGTTTGGAGTTCCCCAGGGCATCGCCAGCGGGCGCGATTGGGGCCCCCGCTTATTGTATCGGGCTAATTTTTCCACATCCATCTCCACACCGCCGCCCGCGATCACCAACTTCTTCCTTACTCCTTTTCTTTTTCTTTTTCTTTTTCCCCTCCAAAATTCAGCATTATATTCTCGGAACTATATCCATAATTCCGAATTCAGAATCCTTCACAATGGCCGCCGACGCCCTCCGACACCGAACATTTACTAGCGATGAAATCCGCCATCATACAAACCCTGACGATTTATGGATGGTAATCTCAGGAAAAGTATACGACGTGACGGCTTTTGCCCCCCATCATCCAGGCGGAGTTGAAGTCTTGCTAGATTGTGGTGGTGTTGATGCTACTGGGGCCTTTGATGATGTGGCTCATTCCCAAGACGCTAAGGATATGCTACGCCCATACCTTATTGGATATATGGACACGTACATTCCGGCGCCAGGAGAAGATGGTCCAGTCGAACAACAACCACGACGGAAAGGAAGGCGACTTTCGCCGAAACGGAGGAAAAAGAATGGATCTGGTGCCGCTGATTCAGTTGTTCTTGTTCTTCTAGTGGCAGCATGTTTATGTTGTGGCGTTTTATTGCAATTACAGAAACTTCAGTGGGTGAAATTGACTGCTTCATAAAATGACAGTGATAAAAGAGAATTCCCCCTTCCATGCTGACGTTTACGCGGACCATACTGATATTTACTACCAGGTCATACTGTTCAGTATTTGCGCTCTCGTCGCTTGGCCTCCTTCGCCGCCACTGTCGATCATAATGTCGATCATAAGGCATTTCTATACCGCACCGCAACCGTTGCTTATTTGGGATCAATACGATCGACATCGTCTGGCCGTTGATTCCGTGCTACTATTGACTTGTCGTGAACAAGTATCCTAGCTTTCTTTCATTGACACCTGTCCTCTAACACCTCTCCACTTATCCTCAGTGCATCCTCCTATTTATTAGTGCCGTATTTGGCCCGCCAAGTTCTTTTCCTGCATATCTTTATATTCTTAACCACCGCCATCATATTCACCCTCCTGCATATACTTTTTTGATCCATGCATCCTGTCCCGGGCAAGACATCCGTCGCAGATGTTTTCCATACAGCAGGAGACTAGCTGTCGTCTCACATGCAAGTATCTTTCATCTGGCCAAAGCAAAAAAGCCTAATCAAATCAGCAAAAAAAAAAAAAAAAAGAAAAAAACGGAAGAAAAAAATAAAGAAAATATTATCTAAAAGACCTTCTTATATATGCCTCCTGCACACAGTGCACCAATTTCCCCAAGTGCGTAGTTTAAAGAGATCCTCATGATTACTTGTACTACTTCTTTTCTTATAGCTTTTTTCATTTTCAAAGGACTAATCTATTCAAGTTTTCAATCTGATTCAATACATAAATAAAACAATCAAATCAAGGGTTCAGGGTCTCCCCCGCCATATTATTAATCAGTTGTTCCTGCCTGCATCTTGCGTCGTTTCGCCGCGGAGTGTCTAATATCATCAACTAAATTAAACCCGCCATCATCCGCCTCGGTACTCTTTCCATTAAAAAAATGTCGTTCCCAAGAGAAGATCCATGGAATACTGCTAATCCAGATTACCACGATCTTATCGCCACCCCAGTGGAAATGAAGATGGAAAATATGCCCCTCAACAATCCCGGAAATCTCCAAAACCACCCTGATCTAAATCCCAACGTCCACATTGACTCCATTCAAGCCGCGACGGCAGCGCCAGTGCCTTTTTCTTCCCCACTTCCTGGATCTTATTATCTTGGATCTCCAGCAAATGCTGATCCTTGGGCACCTCAGGCCCATCACATGCCGCCCCATAACAACATCCCTTCTCATCTCCACCAACCACCCCATCAACACCATCAACAACAGCAACTTCATCAACAACCCAACCAACCCTTCTCGCCCCGGTTCGGCCCGGGTCTTTCCCAGATGTCTCCGGTTAATCACTCCTCCTACCATGGTCTGGCCGATGCCGTTGGTGATGCTTCTGCCTGGGTTCACGATAGCTCAGCTAGTCTGGTCTCTTCGCCATCTGTGGGAGGCGGCAGCGTAACCACCCAACACTGGAAAAACCCTAGTATATCTAGTGGATCCCAAACTTCCAAATCCGGCAGTGCCGCCCAGTCGCCACCGTCATTCCATCAAGCACCACATGCCTCAGCCGCATCAGCCGCAGCAGCAGCAGATACAATGGCAACCAAACCAACCAAACGGTCACGTGCTAAGCTTTTGGATGAACGTGAAGCAGCACTTATGGAGAAAGACGATTCCGAGCTTACAGAAGAAGAGTTGGTGGTGAAGAAAAAGGCTCAAAACAGACTCGCGCAGCGCGCGTTCCGTGAGCGTAAAGAGACGAAGTTGAAGGAGTTGGAAAATAAGCTCCTTCAAAGCGAAGAAGAGCGTCAAAAGCTCGTGGACAGACTCGAGTCTATCCGACTGCAGTATATCACCGTGCGGACGGAGAATTCATTCTTACGTCATTCTTCCGATGGTCCGGGTGGAGTTGCTGCTCCTTCTGGTTCCGGTGGTCCTTCACAGGCTCCTTCCAGCCCTTCAGTCCAGCCAAAGTTCTCTTTCCCAAAAACCCAACATGAGTTCATCAGTGAAATGGTGGGCACACATCCAGTGAATCCAGATACCGTCAATAAGGTTTATGAGGAGCCCAAGAATCCAGGAACAAAAGTGTTGGCAGTGGGAGCCGTATGGGATTATTTGCAGATCAAAAGTGAAAATGAGGGTTACGAAAATGTCGATTTGTTTGAGGTTATGCAATTGTTGAGGGGAAAGGAAAAATGTCATGGCTATGGACCTGCTTATCCTTTGGATTTGGTCGATAGTGCTCTTAATCATATTCGTGATAACAGTTGAGCTGAGCTATCGAGCTATCGAGCTATCGAGCTATCGAGCTATCGAGCTATCGAAGATAGCGACATAGCGAAGATAGCGACATAGCGAAGATAGCGACATAGCGAATTGCAGAATCAAAGGCTGCATCAGCGAACTGCAGAGTCAAGAGCTGCAACAATTAGAGCTAAAAGCTGCAACAAAGCTCTATTCTAATGATCAAAACATAAAGCAGCAGCAGAGCTCTATTCTAATGATGAAGACATAAAGCAGCAGCAGAGCTCATTTATTCGAAGCTGTCGAGACTATCTATGTTATGAGAATCACCAAAAATAGCACAGATACAAGCTATCTGAGTTTGCCCCTGTGGTTCATGGTGCTCCATCTAAGATATCCGTTTGCTACCATTGGAGCTACAAATATGGAATCCAGATAGGGATGAAGATAGCTCCTACAGACAGTGCAACAATCAATTATTTATGCGACACTAGCGGCACAATGGTAATATAACGTGAAGTTAACAGAATTCCGAAGATATCCAAGTATGGAAACTCGGAACAGCTCATTACTGAAAGATTGAGTATCGCTTACTCATTCTTATGACCTTAATGTCAGGGAATCCGTACCTAGTATTTTGTACACTACTGCATTTGTACCTATGGGCCAGTTGTAGCTATGGAACCGGCAGACCACGGAGATGCCCCGATGACGTTTGGGTGCACGTGATGAGCACGTGAATATCACGTGAATATCACTTGCAAGCTAATCTTTCATCACGTGACAGCTTTCAAACGCTGTATTTTTGGGTGATTTCACTGGATGGGCGAATTGGGGTCCGTTCTTGCCCTCACTGAACTGTCCATAGTAGGCACCATCCATTCAACTGCCATTTTTGGTGGTGATTCCACAGCAGCTCGGTAGGGAATTTTCTAGAAGTCCACGCAGGCCGCGCGGCAGTAGTATATAAAAAGTGCGGGCGGCGCCAACAAAATCATCAATTTCACCAACTTCCGCCCCCCTAAAACCAGACATCAAAAACCAAAAAAAAGACATGTCCGCCGAAGAGTTCAAGGCCCAGGGCAACAAACATTTCGCCGCCAAAGAATTTGACAAGGCCATTGACCAATTCTCTAAAGCCATCGAGGCATCATCTCAACCTAATCACGTGCTCTATTCCAACAGATCAGCCTGTCATGCTTCAATGAAGAACTTTTCCCAGGCATTAGCCGATGCTAACAAGTGTGTTGAAATCAACCCTTCGTGGTCAAAAGGCTACAACCGTGTTGGAGCGGCCCAGTTTGGGTTGGGCAATCTTGAAGACGCCAAAAAGTCGTACTCGAAAGCGTTGGAGTTGGACTCAGCAAATTCCATGGCTCAAAGCGGGTTGAAGGCAGTGGAGGATGCTGAAAACGCCAGAAACGCTTCTCCAGATATGGGTCTTGGCAAGATCTTCTCCGATCCTAATTTGATCACCAAGTTGAGAAACAACCCTAAGACTGCCGAAATGATGAATGACCCTACGCTCGTTTCCAAGGTGCTCCTGATGCAGCTGAACCCGCAGGCCGGCATGCAGACGATGTTCAGTGACCCACGGATGATGACCATCATGGGAGTTTTGATGGGGATTGACTTGGATATGATGGATCCAAAGAATGCTCCGGGTGCCGAGGCAGCTGGGGCTGAGACAGCCGATAAGGCTGGCTCTGCCACCAAGTCCACTTCTGACTCCACCTCTGACTCTCTGAAAACTCCTGAGGCTAAGGAAGACCCGGCTGCCAAGAAACAAAAGTCTGAGCCAGAGGACGTCGAGATGGAAGATAGCGAATCGTCGGCCAAAAAAGATGCCGACGCAGCCAAGGCCGAAGGAAACACATTGTACAAACAAAAGAAGTTTGACGAGGCCATTGCTCTCTACGAAAAAGCATGGGATCTTCACCATGACATCACTTACTTGAACAACCGTGCGGCCGCAGAGTTCGAGAAAGGCGACTACGATGCAGCCATCAAGACTTGCGAGCTTGCTGTCGACGAAGGCAGATCCATGAGAGCCGACTACAAGCTCATTGCCAAGTCATTTGCCAGAATCGGCAACTCGTACTTGAAGAAGGACGATTTGCCCAACGCAGCTAAGTTCTTCGACAAATCGCTTACCGAGCACAGAACGCCCGATGTTCTCAGCAAATTGAGGTCTACACAACGAGAAATCAAAACCAGAGATGCCCAGCTGTACATCAACCCTGAAAAGGCCGAGGAGGCCAGATTAGAAGGCAAAGAGCACTTCACCAAGGGAGACTGGCCAAAAGCCGTTGAGGCCTACACGGAGATGATCAAGAGAGCACCACAAGACGCCAGAGGATACTCCAACAGAGCTGCAGCGTTGTCCAAGCTTATGTCGTTCCCAGATGCCGTGGAGGACTGCAACAAGGCCATTGAGAGAGACCCCACCTTCATCAGAGCTTACATCAGAAAGGCCACTGCTCAATTGGCCATGAAGGAGTATGCACAGGTGATGGAGACGTTGAATGTGGCACGTGAGAAGGATCAAGAGGTGAACGGAGGTAAGAGTGTTTACGAGATTGACCAATTGTTGAATAAGGCCATGTCACAGAGATTCTCTGCTATTGAAGGAGAAACCCCTGAACAAACTATGGAGAGAGTTTCCAGAGACCCTGAAGTGGTTGGTATTTTGCAAGATCCAGTCATGCAAGGAATTCTTTCCCAAGCGAGAGATAATCCAGCAGCTTTGCAGGAGCACATGAGGAACCCAGACGTGAGCAAGAAGATCAACACATTGATTGCAGCCGGAGTGATCAGAACTCGATAATTTACAAGATCAACATGAGATTTGTGTTGAGAGAGTGTGGATGTAGTTAGTATAATAAATAGTCACAAGCCGTTGTCAAAAAAGAAATTGGGCAAATTGGAGAATTCCCTAGTGGAGGCCAGATTAAGAAAGTCATCGGATAACATAAAATCACGCATGGCAAAATCCACATCGTCAAACTCGGCCGGTCTTAATATATTAACCAAGGATGGGTCATTTCGGCGTGGAGAAGGGTTTTTCCGAGGTACTCCTGCATTCATTGGACTAGAGCCGGAATTCGAATTGGGAGTAGTATTAAACGGAGAATTCAGATTAGCGGAAAAACGGCGATTGGACGAAAATGGCGAATCGTAGATACAGTTGATCAAATGCACCATATCCGAGGGATCATTGACCTCGGAATAGAATTGTGGATACTTCTTTTCCACGCTTTCAAGATGGTTTCTTAAACCATCGTTTCCAGAAAGAATATCAAGACCGGATCTTTCCTCGTATACTTTCACGGCTATACGAAGCAATATTCTTGTGAGTAGATCTAGCACGTGCAATTTCAAGTAGTAGATTCTCGTGGATGGTTTCTCAGCGATCTTGGAGTAATGGCCGAAAAAGCACATGGAAACGTCAATAATGAGACTCAAGTCTTTGTAGCAATCGGGATCGTCTGTGTTGTTGAGACAATGGGAGATCAAGTTGGTGGTGGCCACAAATGGGTAGAAACTCAACCACGTGACTGCAAATAAAGAGATTCGGCGTAAATCTATAGCCCGGACGATATGAAGGATTGTTCTGGAGGAGTCCAAGGCGATTCTTCTGAATGTGGAGTTTTCATGGGCAGGAGATTCAGCTTCGCCAGGTGGGATTTGGCAAGGAACACGGTTAATGATGGAAATGTTGTAGAAGAAAGTAAGGTGGAAAATAACCATGGCTTCGTTTAACGAGTGACGGTGGAAATCCAGTGCAAGCAAGCGGAGAAGCTTGTCGAAGTCGGGCTCGAAAAAGTACCTTGGCCGGAGTTCTTCGTCCATTTCCTGGGCTAAGTCCACCATATTGGTGTTTAAAGACGTGACGATTTCTTGCACGTGCTTCAAATTATCATAGCGGACATTGGCACTGAATAATTGCACGTAGCAAAAAGACCGGAGCTGCGAGAGCTTGTAGGAGAAGAAGAAGATGTAGTTTAGCGTGACGGGGACGTTTGCTGCGTTATCCTCTGCTGTCGGGTAAACAAGCGATGAAACGTAGTTTGGATCGCTGGGAGTCAAGGTGGACACGTCGAACATATTGATCAGCGGCGGTTTGCCGAGTCGATAAGCCATTTCCAAATCAAGACATTGCACTGCTGACCAGAGCCGGGAATAATTCCGTCGTTCCACATCAGAAACGTACTCAAAAGTATCGTGGCGATGAAGTCCCAATTGTTGTGCATATTGCAGTGCCATACACGCCAAGGAGTAGTTGACCTCGGAGGACATGGACGATGTTTCCAAATGAAACGCCACGAGCAAAAGTGCCTGGACAGTTCGTGGACCTTCGTTGACGACGCAGATTCGGTGGAAGTAGAATACCGTGTTTAGGAAGAATTCCTCCTGCAAGGAAACAAGGTAGTCTGTGGAAATAGCATCTAATTTGGGCGTAGGTACTAACGGAGCCACCACAAACGCTGAATCCTCGTTCTTCTTTTCTGCCGCCACAGCAATGGTCAACGCAAGGTTAATGCTCATCACCATCAACTCAGACCAGGTGAATTTGTGTTTCTTTTTCGGTGGGAGACTCTTATTGGTGTAATATTGATCAAAAAGAGCCACCACGTCACTCTTATCGCAGATGAATCCAGACATAGAGATGAGATCATAATAGCTCATCAACTCGTCCACCAACTCCCGGTCATCGGGAAAAATACCTTCTCGGAGTTTCTCGATCTTTTCCCGACTGTGTGCTTTTGGCTCTGCCCAAACACTAGAGAAGAACTTCTTCCAGCCCCAGATATAGTAAAAAAGCGTCTCGAAGGGCCGTGTAATGTGATGGTCTTCTGGCCGGAGTCTGGCTCTGATCCACTCGATACTCTGGCTGCTAAATAACATGGCAAATCCAGAATGAAGCCCTTTGTAGTGTAGCATGTGATGAACCTTGAGATCGGGCTGGTTGACTGGATCGATGGTTTTGTCGAGAATGGTCTGGCATTGTTGGAAATATGAATCCTTTTCTTCGCTTCGAGGCAGAGAAGCACTCTGTGAAGATGGTGATGACGTTGTTGATTCCAGCTTAGTAGATGAGCTTGATCTCAGAGGGACGGATCTTTCGCTACCATCCATTTTTTGCACCATTTTCACCATAAGCAGCTCAAGACGATCGAGCCGACTATCAAGAGAATCTATGGATGTTCGAGTTCGTGGTTTTCTTGGTTTGTTCACGGGATATTCACATTCACATCCAAAGTTCTTGCAGTGGGAACAGGGGCTACCGCCATCACATTTGATCTTTTTCCGTCGGCAAACTCCGCAAGCTTTTGCCACTCTATCTCTTCGACGTTCCGAAAGAGCTGATATCATGATGAAATAGAGGAAGGAATGCACAAGAAAGCACAAGGAAGGAATGCACAAAAAGTAAGGAAAATAGGATAGTTGTAGAATAACAAGCAGGAAAATTGTTAGTAGCGCAACGCAGGCGTTATCGGTGCCATCTGCATGCGAGATGTTGTGGTGTAAAATAAAGAACGTCCCACTTATCTCCGATTTGTCATGCAATATTGAGATGAGCCCCACGGGAATTTCACGTGATATGAAAATAATCAGACTCAATCACGATTTTTTTTTTTAGATCCACAACCTTCAGAAATGCCTCCTTCTGAATTCACGACTCTTCACCGGCTTCGTATAGTCTATTGGAAGTGATTGGATTGTATGCAGGACGAAGAATTAGTGAGCAAATAAGGCGGGTGCGAAAAAACGGCGAATTTGCGGACCGATGTATGATTTAGGTAAATCCATATCCTTGATTTTGCTGATTTTAATTGATATCCTGATCGGATATCAATTTTAAGGAAATATCTAATTGATATCCTGATCGGATATCAATTATAGAGGAATATCGCTGTCGAAAAAAAAATTGGGCAATTGGTCGCGATGATTATTCAAAAATTGATCAATATCATTATAAATGCTTTTCTCCGCTTCAACCATTTGTTCCGCAGAAACAGCAGAATTTGGTGTCGGTTTTGCATTTAATAATGACCGATTCCCACTAGTAAATGATCCAGTAGGTACTGCAGGAGATGCGTCGGCATCATTAAATGGAGAACGGCCGACAACATGCGGATTGCATCCATTGATGCACGTGCGGAATTGAGTTCGTTCAACGTAAAGTTCTGGGAAGAACTTTTTAGGAAGATTGAGATGCTCTTCAAGGGATTTGTTGCCTCGGATAATGACAAGTCCTGTTTTCAACTCAAAAACCGTGATGACTATTTTGAGTAATACACAAAACATAATAGACGTTAATAACGACGTTCTTGGTTTCCCATAAAATTTGGAGAATATCTGGATTCTCGGTTCCATGAAGCTCATTGATGCTTCAATTAAAAGCGTCAAGTCTCCATAAGCTTCAGCAGTATTTGGAAAATTCATACATGCCGCCAGAAGATGCAAAAACGCAGTAGACGGGAAAAACATCACCCATTCGTAGAAGGCGTTGCTGAAATTATCCCCTTTGGCAGTGTTAAGAAGTTTGAGAACAGTTCTGGCTCCATTGAGCGATAGATTCTTATAGTGGAGTTTCTTTTCCTCGTTTTCATTAGGCAAATTGAGAATCAGCGGTAACCGGTTGATCAACATTATATGGTAAAAAAACGTCAATTTCACCATCCAGCTTGTTTCGCTAGACTTCTTCAGTGACGGAGTTTCAATCCCAGTGGTGAACTGCGGATCATTGAAGAAATAAGGCCGAACATAACTGGGGAGCTCGGCAGCAATTTTGAAAAGATCTTCATTTAGAGCATCAAGATTCTTCAGAAGCGCCTTGAACGAATCAAAATTCGCAGATGCAGAGAAAACTCGGTCGTAACTTGTAGAACGGACCTGAGCAATCACCGAGAAGTAATTGTGGATGGAGAATTGTTCTGTTTCGGAAAGCTTCCCTGAAGGCTGAGTGAATGCCAATTTCAAGATCTCAGGACTAACATCATTCTTGTTGATCATAGGGGGTTTCCCGCTCCGGAAACACACCTCTAAATCCATATTATGACAAAGCCACCATAATTTTTTCCTCCTTTCCACCATTTCAGCATCCAAATCATAGTAGGTTTCGATCCGATGAAGGCCCATATCCTGAGCATACCGAATAGCAGGGGCAAGAACCATGTAACTAACATGAGCAGACTTCCAGTTGCACTCTAAATAACCGGTGAACATTAGAAGAGCCTCTATTGTGTCCAAACCTTCGCCAATAACGCACACTCTATGGTAGTAATGAACGGCATTAGTGAGATATTCATCCCACATGGCCGAGTATTGCTCCTGGTCCGCTGACCCTTCGGTGGAGTTTTCCACCTTGGTGAAAAGAGCGTATAGTAGACATACAGTCATGAGGAGAAGCTCAGATGTAGAGAAGTTGGAGTCGGCATCCTGAGAATAGTAGTCCTCGAAAAGCTGGCGCATTCTGGCAAAATCAAGAGGGCCTTCAATATACACCAAAGACGGAAGATACTCGTCTAGAAGGCCAAAAACAATCTTTGAGTCTTTGCAGAAAGGCTCCTTAAGAAGCTTTCTCTTTCCTTCGTAGTCCAACGCTGGCGGATCTATCCACCGGATAAGAAACAGTCTTGCTTCGTGTTCAACCAAAATAGGAAGGTTATTGAATGGTGTAAGTGCATCCTGGCAATTCTCACCAAGCTGGCGGCTAATCCATGAGACGGAATTTTCGGACATGATGCTGAATAGAGAATGTGTACCGAAGAATAACACCACGTTTTTCAAAATAGCGTTTCGCCGGCCCTGTCTGGGCTTTTCACTGTCTGTATTTGAGGAATCGTTTGCCTCTGAATCTTGGGAGTTGGCTGTAGCTGGCCCGTTTGCAGCTGGAGGCTGTGGAGGCTGTGAATTGTCAGCCAGAGGCTGTGGAATTGTAGGTGAGGGAGAAGAAGGCAAAGACTGGGCCTGAGGAAGTCCAACATGACGAGCAAGCAGAACCATAAGAGACTCTAGCCGGTCCATACGAGAGTAAAGCTCGGAGTTCTTGCGGTCCAGAGATAAACGCTGGGCTTTTTTGGCTGGTTCAGCATAAGTACACTCGGGCTCATTGGAAGCGGCACAATTGTAGCAACGAGGCTGACCATCACATCGGACCTTCTTTCGCCTACACAGATCACAGGCGACTCTGATTTTCTTGACTCGGGGGAACATGGATCTAGTGGCAAATATTTTGCAGACAATTTGGGAGAGAAACTAATGATATCTGATGTCCTGCATATACCCCACTCGATCTTATCGGGATATTCGGAGACAGCTGAAATGATGAGCGATCTCGGTTAACTCATAAAGCGTGGGCGCTTTAGCTTGGGGAAGGGCGCTTTATGAGCTTGGCTTTATAAGCGGAATGTTGATATAATGGTATTTGCACGTGACTTTGATTTATAGTTGATATCTTAATTCAGAGGCTATGATTATGGAATTCGCCCATCAAAACGATGGATTCTTGAATGGACATAGTGATTTCACGTAACTAGTAATAAAAGAAATAAGAAAGAAGAAAAACAAAAAAATTAAGGAAGTAGTTGAGTGAATGCGGATGAGTCCCCTTTTTATAGTAACGGGTGCAAATGATATCGTATCAGATCTTTTTTACAGCCGTCCTGCATATTACGTGTATTCTCGGTGTTGATGGAATCATTTTTCTTCAAAAAAAAAAAAGTCGTCTTTCCAACTCTACATCTTTTTCCCTAATTCAATTACCGATCTTTTCCGAATGGTCGTTAGAAAGCCAATATTCGCCAATAAAGAAGATGCCAACTCACGTGAGGCCCTCAAGCTTTTTGAGGATAAACAGTACAAAAAAGCGTTAAAGTTGGTGGATCAAAACCTCAAAAAGAACTCCAACCACGCCGAATCGTTGGCTCTTAAAGGATGTTGTTATTTCCATTTAGGCCATAAGGCCGAAGGCGAAACGTTTATCAAAAAAGCCCTTTCCAAAGAACCAATGAATTATCTCGTGGACCACATGGCCGGTATTTACTACCGTGCTTCCGATAACCACATTGAAGCGGCTAAATGGCTTAAGGCCGCCGTGGATAATGGTCTGCCCAATACTTTTATCTACAGAGACTTGTCGCTTCTTCAGAGTCAAAATAGAGACTTTAAGAGCTTGATGGAGTCTAGACAAAAGTTCTTGGAAAGTCAGCCTGGCTATAGATCCAACTGGACTGGTTTGGCCGTTTCCCACCATTTAAACAAGGACTACGATGGCGCATACAATACCTTGTCCAAGATTGAAGACATTATCCGTGACCATTTGCAAGAGCTGGACCGTTACGAGCAGAGTGAATGTGTTTTATATAAGAACACCATCATTGCTGAGGCTGGCGACCATGCACGTGCTCTTGAAACATTAGAGAAGGATGATGCTGAAATCAGAGATAGAACCTCCTTCTTGGAAATGAAGGCCAAGTACCTTTTGCTCTTGGGCAAGAAGAAGGACGCCTCCTTGGTGTACCGTACGTTGTTGCAGCGTAACCCGGACAACGCTGGCTACTACCATTTATTGGAGACTGCTTTGGAGACGTCAAATGGTGCCCTTGAGACCCGCTTAGCCTTGTACGACAAGTTAGCATCTTTCTACCCCAAATCGGATCCTCCACAATTCATTCCATTGGGTTTCTTGCCTGCGTCGCATCCTGAGTTCAAGAAAAGAGCCGCTTCTTACGTGTTGGCCCAATTGAAACGTGGTGTCCCTTCTGCTTTTGTCAATATCAAGCCATTGTACAAGAATACCCAAAAGATGAAGGTGATCTCGTCCATTGTCTTTGACTTCTTGGAGAAAGAAGTGCCCACTCTTATCCCCACCGTTTACGTATGGACGCTCTACTTCTTGGCTCAGCATTTCTTATGCTTGAAGAAGTACAATGAAGCCTATGACTATATTTCACGTGCTGTTGATCACTCGCCAACTCTTCCTGAGCTTTACATTGTTAAGGCCAGAGCAGTCAAGCACTTGAACAAGCCAGAAGAGGCCAGCGAAATCATGCAAGAAGGCCGCCAGTTGGATTTGCAGGACCGTTTCATCAACACTAAGGCAGCCAAGTATCTTCTTAGAGCCAATAAGGTCGATGAAGCCATTGATCTCGTGACTTTATTCACCAAACTTGACGATAAAGCCGTCAATGGTTTAAAAGACATGCACCTTTTGCAAGCAAATTGGGTACTTATAGAAAGTGGTGAAGCTTACGCAAGGTTGTACCATGAGAAGATCGCTGAGGCACAGGCCATGGCAGGAGACGCTTCTCAGAATGACGTTGCCGATGCATACGATTGGGCTGATGTTTACAGAGGACTCGCCTTGAAGAGATTCCTTGCTGTGGTGAGAGTGTTTGAAATCTTCCAAATGGACCAATTTGACTTCCACTCATACTGCATGAGACGTGGAACTCCACGTGACTACATGGAAATGTTGAAATGGGAAGATACTCTTCATTCTACACCGGTTTATGTGCGAGCAGTCAAGGGACTCAGCAAGCTTCAGTTGGAGATTGCGGACGAGCAGAAGGAGCATGCTGTGGACGAGCAAGACAAGAAAAACGACGCCAACGGCAACAAAAAGAATAAAAAGGCCAAGGCCAGCAACATCAAGAAGAAGAGTGAGCTCATTGAACGGGTGGAGTCTGTCAAGGATGACGCGGACCCATTGGGAGCTAAGGTTTTGCAGGACTTGAAGAAAGATGAGCATATATTGGAGAAGCTTGAAGTGTTTGCAAAGCAGTTGACTAGCGAGGCTGCCGGATACACCTTTTCACAGGATTTGGCCTTTGAGGTATACAGAAGGGAGGGAAAGTTTGTCCTTGCGCTTCAGGCAATCAAGGCGTTGGCCAAGATTGTCCGTAACAACAAGAGTCCAATCATCACCAGTCGGGTGCAAACCCTTAGACAGGATTTGGACAACGACAAAGGAGCCAATGCAGCAATTGTGAAGGTGGTGCAAAAAGGGTTAGAGACTGCTTTCGCCTAAGTGTTGATCCAGGACTCCACCTGGCTTCGAGCAACGTTCGAAGCAAAACCCAATGTTTGTCTTCCCATTGGGAAATAACTGACTGTGTACCAAATGGCAGCTATCAATTGGATGACAGCAAAGATGATGGACAATATGGCGGATTTGAGGGCAACACTGCAGATCAAGGTCATGATGATACTAGCGGTGAAGGAGATTGTGAATGCGATCCGTGTGGAGGTGAAAAGATGAATCATGTAGGCATGGAAGCCTTGGAGGACACCGAAGCTGACAAGAAAGAAGATGGAGCCGAGGGACCAAAGCAAGGCGAATTTGCGGGGTTTCAAGGAAAGCACGGGGAACAAGAAGATGCAAATAATGTAGCAGCAAACAGAGCCGCCAAATGTCAATGCAAATATAAGCATTCGGTCCCACCGAGAAAGTTCTCCAATGTAAGAACCGTCCAGGGGCGGAATATCGTCATCTTGAAGATAAAGGTTATTTTCGGAAGATTTGAACGGATTTAACTTTTTGAAGCGAGAAGACCAGGAATTTTCACGGGGCTGAGTTGCGGGGAGTGCCAAGTCACCGGATTCACCTTGTGACACAGGCAAGTACTGGTCTCTGAAAGATTGGAAGAAGTTCATTTTGGCGGCGGTTGAAATTGACGCGGGCTGTTTCTATATAGAGGGTCACGTGCTATACGTCATGTGATTATATAGGTTCAAGGTTTGATTAGATTTTTAGTGACATTTTATTGATATCATAGTTTAGTAATGATATTCCATTATCTAATATTGGTATAAAGAATATTGCAAATATAGATTATAGCTATTGTAAGTAGTTCTCTTTGGCTCTCTTAAGAAAATTTTTGGCTAAAATTAAGGAGTTGCAAAATATCGTTTATTATTATCACTATCATTATCATATATCATGGTCACATTCATTAATCCACGTGATTAACGTCACCTGATTATATACTGGCTATATATTGGTGATCTTTATAATACTGATTATATTTCCTATAAGAAAGCATTGTGATAGCTTTGTGATTTAAGATAGAAATTGCTGGCGGAAGTATGCTTTTGACTTTTCTTAATTCTAATTTTGAATGAAGATTTTGTATTTTTTCTGGTAGTTTGTTCAGTTGCAAAAAAATGCAATATTTGTGTAATCTAGATTTATTCTATAATTTTTCCCGATTTGCATTTGAAAACTATATATTCATAAACATTTAGAAGATGCAGGGAAACATTACGGTCTAAATTGTTCTCGTCTCCATTCCAATATGAATTATTTGGAATTGAAATTGTAGAATGAATCTATCAATGTCCTGCATATAACACACGAATCCATAATACGAACATTATTAAGATGTGACCATTATCAAGTCTTTCAGTCATTTTTTTGTTGCTACCACAGCATAAATCTGGTTTCCTTCCCCTCCCATATTCAACGAATAAGTCGAAGTAGCGAGATAAACAATTCTAAAATCAATTTATAATACTGCATATTAGTACAATTCCAGATATGAAAGAAATGCCACTCCTTCATCAAACAGCCATTATATTAGCTGTTCTGCCCTAAAACATCCACATTCTGCACTTCCAGATCATCCACTAGGTCATTTTCTAGACAAATTGCTAAAATTGCAAGGCCAATTGTCCCCAATTAAATGTACTGCATATTGGCTCAACCGTTGTATCCTTCTTACAATCCCAATCCAGTTAAATCTGTCTTGGTCCATCTCATTGATCCAAGTACTGTGGGGCTCACCAAGTATCAGCTCAATCCTATCAGTTCATCTACTCAACTCGGACCTTTCACAAAAGACATAGGTGGTTCAATTAAACGTACTGCATATAATCAGAGTTATAGGAATCAATAAGATGACGGATTTAATGGGCAGATAATGTGGCTTCTGTAAACTTCCGGAGATTAATCGCTGGAAGCTTGGCTCTGAAAAGCTGGCTCAACAGGCTTCAATTCTGCCATGGCAAATTCCATAATATCTTATACCAAGGATGTACTGATTTTTAGCTGGTGCGGAAATCACCATTATCAACTGAAGGAATCAAAGGAGGGAATACAACAAAATCACCAACAATGACAGAAAAAGCATTCTTCGATACTTACATTCAACTTATAAATCTTTCAAGTCGAGCAGATCCTTCAATTTTCTATGGAACTGATGATTACCATAAATTAGCCTCATTAGGCCCAACTCTTCCGAAACCGCCAAAAGGTTTCCCTTCTCCACAAAAACAACCTTCCGCGGAACAATCGACGTCGATTTCTTTTAAATCCATAAAACCTCCTTTCAAGTTCTCTCACGTGATGTCGGTCAACTTGGCCGCCACCGTGTTCTCTGTTAAATTGCATCTTATCGAGTCTGTTTCCGCCTTAGCAGAAGCCGGAGTTACTGCTTCTCATTTGAAGTTTTTGGTTAAGGGAAAGGTGCTCTCAGATACAACTACCGTTGGAAATTTCACTCTGGCTGATCTGCCAGTCTCTATAACCGTGATGGTTTCTACTCCTTCTCCAGTGGCAGCTTCACCAGCGGCGGCTTCAACAGATGCTGCTTCTGTTTCTGATGAGCCAGAGCCAGAGCCTCAAGTGTCAGCATCTACATTGACCAAAATCCACGAGCTTTTGGAAAGAGACGTGGGACATGCCAGAGCAGAGTCTTTGGTGAACAAACTAAAGGAATTAGTCTAGACTAGAGATCCCTAAAAGACTTCTCAAGACTTCGAGCGTAAAGAGACGGTATAGATCGATGTGTATTGCTAATGGAATGTTTGTGCTAGTTCTTGTGCCAGCGTCTCCGCACAAGCTCGTTGAGAGTGTGACCTTCAGGTCTACCCACTCTTCTTTCATGCAAGTAGTAGGCAGCAACGCCCATGCCAACGGCGGCAACTGGATCAGCCCACCGTGATAGCAAGTACCTGTACTCCATGATGAGGGCGCGTTTCAGCCGATGATAAGGGTATGAGTAGAGGCAAATATGTGGGCGAGGAGCATGTGTAGTGCGATATCATGTAGTGATCACGTGACAGTCACGCGGATGTCACGCGCATATCACGGGTATCCAAGGCACGTGCTGAGTAGCACGTGTAATGCAGGGTATCATCGGTGTTTACGGAACTTCTGCTTCATCCGTGAGCTCAAGTGGCGGTTCCATACCACGCCGTTCATGATGGACTTGTGAAACCCGTAGACATCATGTATATCAGCATCATCGTTAAGGTGCAATGCGTCACGTTCCTGCTGGCTCATCTCTGCAGTCACCACGGCCTTATTCTTCAACTTGCTCCGCTGATGGGCAACAAATTCCCTGCATTTGTTGATCTCGTCTTGCGAGAGAAAGCCGTAGCCGTAGCCGCCGATCTTCTTAAAGCATTTGTCCACGAGCAAGTTTGGGTCGGTGAATGTCTTTGGGTAAGATTGCATGAATTGGAAGAGCTCGATCTGCTCCGTTTGGACTGAATCCCGTTTACCGTCGGCCAGGAAGCTTGGACTATCCAAGCAGAGGCGGCACATGGTAAGTGACACACGGAAAAGCGTCTTGGAGCCCTCGTACCATAGGATATCCCAAATACGGAGCACAGACTCGATGGGCACCACGCCAACAAACACTGACATGAACCAAGATGACGTCACAAGAGTCACAGGAGGCAAACGAGCCAAGATCTTATCGTCAGAAAGAACGTCACCATCGAGGTTGCGGCCAATAATCTGCCATAACCGCGGGATATACTCTTTCACGCAGAGCATGAGGACGCCCTGGTCAGTGTGAACGCCTTCTAGGTTTGCCGAGTGGACTTTTGGGATGATGCGTTCGGTCATGATCACAAGCATCCAGAAGGCACGTTCTTCGGACATGAACAAGAGGAGGAGGCCTGCGAGGAAGTTGAGTGATTGGCAGTAGCCAATGTGAGGCTGGTAATGGGCAAATGCCACGAGAACACGGCGCAACGATGATATGAGCGGCTGCTCAGCGGATGGTGTGGCGACTGTCGAGTCACTGGAGTCAACAACAGAGTCAGAGGCTGATATATGGGAGCTGAAGTGCCTGTTGTCAGGGAATGTGCGGTTTAGATCACGCTCAATGACTTCAGTATCCTTATTGCGGACACCACGGGTATTCTGGACAATAGTGGCGTAAACATTGGGATTCAGATGAAGACGCTCGTAGCCGCCGGCGTAGAAGAACCATGCGTCGCCACGCCATTCGGGCGGGATGCCCTTTCGGATCAACTTCTTGACCTTATCGCTTTTTGGTGGGAACCGCATCGGCAGCAGCAGAGACGAGGACAAAGACAATCCGTTATGCTTCATGAGAATCTCCCATTTCTTCCTCTGATGGGCAAGCTGGTCGGCGTATACGGAGAACCACTCGTTATACGACGCCTTTGACGACTCAAAGAACGTCAGGTTCTTCTTGAAGCCGTACATGTCAAAGTCACTCGCGAGGGTGGCCGACTTGTCTGTAGTGAGTGGAGGAGGTCCAGAGGCAAACAGCATGGCAGGATCATCATTATCGTTGTCCGGAGTAGTATTGGCGGAGCCGGCGGCCTCAGGAGAGCCATCATGTGGGCGAACAGGAGGGACAGCGTTAGCATCGGCATCAGCATCGGCAGCGACGGAGATCTCATCAGACGAAACGGCGTCATTCCAAGCATGGCGAGAATCAAAGCCAGTGGCGACGCTATTGCGGTTAACCTCAAAACCATCCATGCCATAGTAGTCAAGCAAGGAGTAGTTATAAGAGTTGCCCGACCCCCATCTGCTCGGCAGAGAAGCCGCCGGATGCTCGCCGGGCGTAGATGCCATAATGTAGGGGTACACGTAACGGGGCGAAAACAAGAGTTGCACCAGAGAAGAAGCAGTTGTTGGTGAGAGAATGTTGGAAGCAAAGTTAGATATGCTGCTGGTGCAAGGGTCTTTGCGTATATGCAGGTTTGATGTTTATATCATGTGATGGGTCAAGGACAATCTTTAGTTGTGATGTGGTGATAACCTGATTGTGGCACTGTAGATATGGAATTATGGTAATTATGGTGAATGCAGAGAATATGGTGAATGCAGAATATTGTTAAAATGGTGAATATGGTCAATGTAGAGAATGAAGATATGGTCAGGTGACCGATAGCGTATCTCGCGCCAAGCAAGATCTCCACTAGATTCTTGATTCCTTCATTCTTGATTCCTACCTAAACCTTCCTATTTACATTCATCCATAGATTAGCAAAATGCTATGGCGTACTAAAGAACTGCGACATATTTATGATCTGTGCAAGCCGTTTTCTCTACCGGAAGGACTCCTTATCTCCCATGATTTTGACCAACCAGTCCGATATATCAAGAAAGCCGTTTACCATCAAAACTGCTACCATGGCCATACTCCAGTTCTAGATACAAATCTGAATCTTGTGCTTAATTCCCCAGTTGAACCTTTACCTATCGTGGAACAACTGTGGCAACAGTTTACGCGTTCTTCTGACGGTGGCGTTTTCGTCTATAGCGTGGTGCCTATAGTATACTCTATCGCTATCTCGGCGGTGATCACGTGGTTTCTTACTATCTTTGTCATTACAAACTATACCATCAAGCCGTCGTTGCTTCTAAAGTCCTCCACGGTGCTTCTGTCGGCGTACATGCTCATTCTTGTGGTTAAGAGCATAGTGGTTCTTCATAACCAGCAGAAAAACGGGTTTCTTCACGGCGAGGCCTTACTTCATGCGGTCAATACCACCACATACTTGAGCATTATTGATCTTGTGGTGGTTCTTCTGCTTCAGATCTTGCAAGTACAAGTGGTGATGCGGCTCTTTCTGCGCCAGAGCGACAAACGTCTTACCTTTTTCGTTGGTTGTGGTGCTGCAATCGTGTCTCAGACGTTATGGGGAGTCACTCGTTTCCACAGCTTCAGCAACGACGCCGAGGCAGGCAAGATCATCCCCGCATTGACCTACCTTGTCCGTATCGCCATGGGTATGTTCTACGCTGCCATTTTCACTGCTTTTTTGCTTATAAAGCTCAAACACATCGCCGCCAACAGACACATTTGGTTGATCTCTCTTTTAACCTTTGTGTTCATCTACGCTCCTGTGGCGTTCTTCATTGCTGATATCTCCAACGCCTGGGTGTACGCTCTTTCGGAGATCTTCTCTGTGGTAACCTACGTGATTTGCGTGGTTATTCCGTGGGAGTGGTGCAACAAGTACAACGTGATCCAGCGTATAATGGAGAAAGAGGGCGTTTTGGGTCGACGGTTCTACGAGGACGAGCTTTACGAACTTGATCGGTTTGAGCTTTTTGTTGAGGATGATGTTTCTTCACGAAGAGGAGGAGGAGGAGGGGGAGGAGATCTTGAATCTCGTGCTAGAGGAAGTGCTAGTGATAACCTCTCCAAACTCAGTCTGCCGTCGACAAGCGTATCTCTACGTGGACGTGGCTCTTCTCTACCGTCTACTAGAACAGCAGTTCCGACAAAACCCGATAAATCCGCTACTGTGGCCACCGGAACTGCTATTCCAGATACTGCATCCACCGTTCAACCATCACGATTCCACGCTTTTACAGAATCGTCCCGCTTCACTATGGAGCGGATGGCCAATGGCTTGACGCTCTTCAGAGACCGGTTCTTCGACATCACCGACCGAATCATCGCCACTGGTTTGGCCATTCCGCGGTCCGTCAGTGTTGGATCTGGAGCTCCTGTTGTGGATAACCACCATAATCACCAGCACCAAGATCGTGCCATGTCGGATTTGACTTTACATCCAAGATACCAACCGCGTACAGAAGACCGGCGGAGGGACCATCTTGCTCTTTCTCACTCACGCAGTGGGAACCGTTCTGTCTCTTTTGCCGAAAGTGAGCCGGGCCGGAACCGGAGAGATGTTTTCTTGTACTCACGGCGAAACGTTGTTTTGGATGAAGATAGTCTGGAGGATAATTCCGAGGAAGCTCAGAGCTAGCCCTGGGGCTACGGCTGTTGTACTGCATTACTGGCTGTGCTCCATTGTACTGCACTGTATTGGACTGTACTGGACTGTACTGGACTGTACTGGACTGTTCTGGACTATTTGTCGGGATGACCATAGGTGGCAACAGAAAGACAGTCATCTTCAAAGCCTGGCACGTGGACATACTCGATGCCAGCATCATGCAACTTCTTCTTGGCCGAATTGTTCTGCACAAAAGTATCGGGTTCGACTATCCCCACAAAACAGGTTTTTATGGAGGAAGCCAAGATTCGGTCAACACAAGGAGTATTGCCACTAAGACGTAAGGAGCAGGGCTCCATAGTGGTGAAAATGACGGTGCCTTTGGGCACGTCAGAGACGTTATTCTGAGCAAAGTACTTTTCAAGGGCACATTGTTCAGCATGAGTGTTGCCTGGCAACTCACGGGAATGGCCGGTGGAAAGCACTTTGCCGTCGTGGAGAAGCACAGCGCCGACGTTGAACTGGGAGTCAGTGGGGCCGCATTTGCGGGCCTCGTCTAGCGCCATTGCCATATATTTGCGAAGGGGCAACATGGCCCATTGTGGATAGTCAGTCATGAAACGCCAAGAGTTATCGGCAGCCTGGTACTTGTAGGCGTGGAGCCAGAGATCAAGGTCGTTCGGGCCAGGATCGGAGTAGAGAGGAGCGTTGCACTCTGTGCAGGACCGAGAAAGAAGAACCTCGCCATCTTCAGCAGGATGGATCCATGTGGAGCAAGCACGTGACTTTCCAATCTTGTCTAATCGGGAAATAACATCTTGGTGTGTGCCGGAGGCGCCACGGCCGAGTTCCGGTCCCCACACGAACGGCAGCAGGTAAATGGGGTCGTTAGCGATGGGATGGCCCATATGCTGGAGGTGGACGCGGATTTGATGAGTTCGGCCCGTTTTCGGGAAGCACGTGACTAGGGAAGTATCAGATTCTTCATGGTAAGCTAGAAGGCGGAAGTCGGTGGCGGCTTCTTTACCTGAGGAGTGATCCACGACGTTTAGAGCGTGTTTTGGAGATGCCGTCATCAATGGTTCATCCACGGTAATCAAACCCTGTGGAAACCGGCCCTTCACTCTAGCAAGGTACTCTTTAAGAACAGACCGTTCCCTGATCTGACGGACAAAGTAATCGGCACCACGGGCGTTTTTCCCCAAGAACATAAGCCCCGAAGTAAGGCGATCAAGGCGGTTGCACGGATGCACGACCTGGCCTCGCTCGTGCTGCATCACTTTAGTGACGGAGTTGTACCGGTACCGGCCCGCCGGGTGGACGGGGATTCCCGAAGGTTTGTCGATGGCGAGAATGTTGTCATCTTCGAACACGATTTTGATTGGACGCAGGGTCACGGGTGGCTCGTGGCGGTGGAAAGTGTGGCTAATGAGATCGCCGTTGCGGACCACCAGATCGGCAGTGGTAGGAACGTTGTTAAGACGGACTTTTCCCAGTTCAACGGCCCGAACGTACGCCTGCGGATCGCGTTCTCGGAACTCGTCCACGAAAACATCGGTGAGCTTGCGGTCCCGCCACCGGAGCTTGCAGTAAGTGAGGTAGGTGAAATTGTAAGGTGTAACTCGCCGAAGTGGTCCGTCGATTACGTAAGCAGCTCCTTGAGTTTCCTTTTCATGGATTGTTCCGTCGGCGTCTCCGTGGGTTTTCTTATCGACTTCTTGCTGTCTGAGCTTGAATCCCTGGGCGTCTCGGAGTTTGTTGGTTCCTCGTGGAGGGACCTTCCGTGGCCGGTTGCCTTCTTCCAGTGCACTTCTTTTCTCCGATGGATTTTCCGTTATCTCCGTTAACTCCGTCTTCCCCGCAAGTTTCTCTGCTTTTTCTGTCAATCGCTCGCTTCCACTCATCATTCGTCTGCAAATAGCCCGGTGAAGTGGTCTCATACCGTGGTACTCCATCGCGGGGTCCGATGCGTTCATAAACCCGTACCTCCTGAAATTTTCCATACTAATTTGTTCATATTCCTTTATATTCTTTAGAATTTCAAATTTAAAGAATACTGTATTCGTTTTGAACTACGACAGATTTTCTCTTTCTTTTAGTTTCTCTATATTTTTATAATTCTCTTACATTCGTTTATTGTATTTATACATTTTTCATGCTCTGCTTACTTGTGTGACAAAATTATTCGCAGCATAATCACCATAATTCTTATTCTTTAGATATTCTGTTTGTGTATAAGAATCGTCTTACTTTCCATTCTTTTTGTTTTGTTTTCTAAATACTGGTTCTATACGGATCACTATTGAATCCTTTTTTTTTTTTGTTTTTTTTTTTTTTATTTTTAAACCTTTTGCCTTTGATCATATATTGTATTCTTCTCATTTCACTATAGAATTCTCCATCATAATCAACTCCATCTTCTTTCATATTAAGCCTAGGCTGTATTTTTCTGTAATATCATTTTTTTTTATTTCTCATGTCAACTTTGCAAAATTGTATTAGGTGTTGCTCTATTTATGTATTTTACAAATTCTTGTAATTTCTAATATTTGAACGATTCAAATTCATAAATCGTTCCTGATGGCATATCCACCTCTGTAGTATGTACTATTGTTAAGTAGCTTATTCCCGAGCCGAAACCAAATCTTATGTTCTGTACATGTTTCCTTGCATAATAAAAGATAATCTCCAAACTCTACATTTTCCCCTATACGGTGTTCTCCAAATCAAATCAAGTCTACTCAGTTCATTATTTTTGGATTTAATTCATATTTGAAGTTTCCTTACTTTTTGGATTCAACTCACATTTAAAGTTTCCTTACTATTTTAGTATACTAGAGAACTTCACTTGTAATTTTCCATTCAAATCTGCGTTCCCATTTCTGTTGTAATGCTACACTATATTCCAAATTATTTCATTTTTCACATGTATTTATATAACAGTTTCCGCTCGTCCTTTTGGTCTTTCCTAGACTTTGTTCTCCATATTCAATTCTACATTCTTATTATGTTCTATATTCTTCATAAACTACTATATTCTTCACATCCTACTCTATAGTCTTCTAATTATGTTCTATATTCTTCATATTCTACTCTATATTCATCATATTCATCATACTCTACTCTATTCCATTCTTATTTCTAATTATAAAATGTATAAATTTAAATCGTTTAAGCGTAGTGGTTTATATTGGCCACATTATAAAACGTTTATACTACTATCTATATATATCCATGAAGAAAGAATTTTGAATTCTCTCTTAATAGAATTGAAGCTTATAGTTCCCAAATTCATAATTTAGCTTCATTATTCTAACACCTCTCCACGTCACCTCTTGAAAATGCACTCCATTCTTAATTCTTACTTTTCATAGCTTCCTATCCATGAGGTTTCCAATTTATAATGTCATACTATATTGTCACGCTATATCGTCATATTGTATTGTCAATTTCGTATTCTCATTATTCCTACAATTGTTCCCTACGTTTCAAATTAGACATCTTCTTGATTGGAATCCACAAAATGTAGCGTTTCCGCACTTATTTATTTAATTCTTCTACTGCTTCTACTCCATCTACTATATCTACTATATCTACTTCTCCATTTATTCAATTAAATAAACCATTATTCATAAATTTCACAATAACTTGAAAATTCTTATATATGCAAATTATTAGGCAATATTTATTTGTTCTTTGAAAACTATGCCTATTGAGTAACTTGGATTGCAACTAATTTACATATAAAATAACAGAAAGGATCTAATTTTTTTTTCTTTTTTTTTTTTTTTTTT